>ML366332.1:0-51924 GCA_005239505.1 Nicotiana paniculata | reverse complement strand
TGAGGCTATGAAACAAGATATAGCAATAGTCGTAAGTTCAACAAAATACCAAACAAAGAACTTTAGTACACCTATAGATGCCTAGAGGGACAGCTTGTCATAGTACAATATATATTCACCAAGTGAATCATAAAGATAGGTTAAAAGCTAACAAGAAATAAAAAAGGAGATAAGAGTAGCATTGTCACACATTCAAGGTTAGAATTGTCTAGGCTACATGAAAGAAGGTAGAAATAGTTACGACATTGAAAGGAGTTCGACCACAAGTCGTGGTGTGAGAAAGAGGCCTAAAGGAGGGAATGTTCTAACCTTTGGATTTATTCACCGAACAACTCCCTAGTTGGACAAGACAATATTAAATTATTCGTAAGAGTTATTGCTTAAGATATGGAAAAGTGCATTAGTCAACATTCAAGGACGAATGTTCCAAAGGGGGGGGGGATGATGTTACACCCTNAACGAGTACCAAGAGGGTTGGAACGCTTAGAAGCTAAACCAATTGAAGAAAATAAGTTTCGTCGAAAATCGACGAGTTTGGAATGTTATAACAAGTACTTTAGGGTGAGACTATGGTTAATTACATGATAAGGAGGTTATTATATGAGTTAATTTTTATCGTATGATATTTGTGTTCTACATTTTGAAGTCAAGCAAGTTGTGGAACAAAAGGCGGCAAAGGTCTTCACAAGTTACACTCATAATGTGCTTAAACTTAGGTAAAGTATAACTAAAATTTTCTCCCAATATACTTGGAATTATTGGATGATCTACCAACAAAATTTAATATCAATGATTCTAGTTTCCAATGCATTAACCCGTTCATCGATACGACGTAGGAGTAGAGAGATATTTGCAGTTTCACGAGACTGCACAGACATCATAAGTGGAAAGCAGGTGGATCACTAGAGCTTTTTGAGCAATACATTTCATGTGCTATATGAGGTCTTATTGGGACATATAATATAGAAAATTGAATGTATTTGAATTTAGTTACCAATTCTATTAACCGTTCATTCATACGACATCAGAATAAAAAGATATAAGCGTCGGAAGATGGACCAATCCTAGGGTGCCAAACTAGCACCTCTTTGACTTTTCCAAACTTGATATATAAAAACCTTAGGTCAGCTTTCTCTTCATTATTCAGAAATAAACGACCAGAGAACACCCATAAACATAACCTCAAGCTATCTTCAAGTGTTTCAAAGAATATTATCATTCCGGACATGAAATCGAGAAGCAATAACATCAAAACGATCCCTACGATGTAAGTGTCATTATACCGCCTCTCCTTTTTCTTTGTAGTTAGAGTTTTATAAGGTACTTCATAGTTAATAAACGTCTAATATCTGTATTTAAGTTTTTAAATATCAAGTAATGTTGATAAATATGTTTCCTAGTAGTTAGAACTCACGGGACGGTGATCGGAAGCCGTGAGTTTGAGTTATTTGACTTGTAGCGGACTGTTTTGTGTTGTTGTTGGGATGCGTATTTTACTACTGTTTTGTGGAGTTTTGGAGGAGGAATATTTTGGAGAAACACCATATGGATGTAGGGTTGTGAGCTGGTCGTTCTTTGTAACATTTCCAGGTCGTTTGACACGACTACGGTGGTCGTCTTATGTGTGAAATGATTAGGTTGTGTGTGGACTGTTTTGGGAGGCTCAATATGGTTATTATTAATGTTGTTTGGGCTGTTTGGTGATTTTTTTGACTTGTGTGAAGTCATATAAATAGGGGACGTTCTGTCCGTTTCATCGTAAAATAGGTTGTGGTCGATACATAATAGTTATGACGCTTAAACGATAACGATAGTGTCGTTTCTCTTATTGTAGATTAAGGAGTTGTGACATTTGCGTAGCTTAAGGTTGGGGAAGTATATACAAGGTATGTGAGGCTATCCCTTTCCTTCTTTTGCACGACTCCGATTGTACATAATGCAATGAACGAGCTTCCAAAGATACTCTACTCTTAGAAGCTAGCAGTACTTACATTGTTTCCCTTCTTATGGAACAATTGATGTTAAGGTTGATTCTATTATTCATATGTTATCAATGTTGTTGGTACTTCCTGATTCTTATAAGATTCTCGATGAAGAGTTATCCCTAATGATGTGTACGGAGAATATCGACCTTACGTCGCTCCCAAATGTTCAGAACATGATTCCAATGAGTCCAGCATGCATTATATTTATGTATCTATTTTACTCTACCGAACCGCGCTATAGTCGGCCGGTTATGGCACCTATTGTGCAACCACTGATCAGTTGGGTTTACCGAGTCCTCTTTGAGGCCAGGTATGATATGATGATGATGATGCCCACAGAGGAGAGCTTTCTATGATGATGATGATGCCCACAAAGGCGGATGTTTAAAAAGATTATGTGTATATATGTATCATTCATTTCATGTTAATGTCTCTTAGAAGCACTCAGATGTTACAGGTTGTATCTCCTACATCTCTCTTTACATTACTGTTCTTATTTATGCTTTCCTGCCTTATGTACTCAGTACTTTATTCGTACTGACGTCCTTTTATTTGTGGACGCTACATGTCGTGCTGCAGGTCCTGATAGACAGGTAGACAAAGCTCCCCCACCACAATAGGCTTTCCAGTTCAACGGTTAGAGGCGAGATCCCTTCTCCGGACTTGCCGTGGTCTTGGTATGTATTTTTTGATAGATATTATGGGTATGTTAGGGCCCTGTTCCGGCTATGTTGCATTATTTATGCTCCTTTTGAGGCTCATAGACAGATGTCGACTCATGTATAGTTTGGTATGCCTTGTTGGATAATTTTTGTTGTATAGTCTTTCATGGCAGCGTTGTAGCTCGTACCTTTTATGTAGTTTCTTAGAAATCTTGTCATCCCATGTGATGTATGTTCATGATCCATATCTACCATTTATATTGATCTTGTTATCCCTTAAAGATAATAAGAAGGTTAGATAAAATGTACGTTGGTGCTCGGCAAGTATGGCCCGGGTGCTAGTCATGATCCTCCAGTTTGGGTCGTGACATTGGCATTATTTAGCTGTAATTACAATAATCTTTGCAATTATAGCCATGTTGTACATTTTATACCATTTAATTCAATATTTAGTCATTTTATCTTTAAAATATTAGTTAATTACCTTAATTTCACCTATTTAGCCTTAATTTCATGTATTATAATTATTAACTATTTTTATAAATTATTTATCTATTTTTTATGGGTATTTAATAATTAGCCCCTTCCTATTTAAAATCTAGCCTAAATTAAATCTGACCCCAACCTAATTGAGACCATCCCAATACCCAATCCAAATAACCCAATAACTCAAGCCCAATCTCTAAGCCTACCCGACCCAATCCCATTCCAATCTGAGCCGTTGATTATTTCAAATCAACGGCCCAGATTCACCCTTTCCATTAATAACTTACCCTCCCCCTCTCTCATTTTCCCTCTCATTCACTCAGTCGTCTCTCTCAACTCTCTCATCTCTCTCTCTAAAATGCTCCACCTGCTAAACCTATCTCCTCCCTTCTCCGACCACCTCCTCGCTGGAAACCATGGAGGTCTCACCTCTCACCAGCCTTATGGCTTCGTCCTTCTCCTTGTATCACCGTTTGGGGGTTCTCAAGTGAACCAGAGGCGTTTTGACTCTCATCTCCGGTCTCATGCCATGTTTTCCGGCCTCCTATAGCCGTTCGAGTACGGTTCTTGCATTTTTCGACCCCAAACGCCGGTAATATCTAAGCCTCTTCTCTTTTTGGGTTTTCTCCGAAAATCCTAGATATAAACTGTCCGATATTTTTAGATCTGTGACGGATCTAAGCCTCTTTTAATGTTTTCATATGTTTTCCTCGAAATAATCTTCATTTTTCGAACGATTTTCTCACTCTGCAGTTAGGGTTTCTTGACCCCCTTTTTTAAAACGGGTTTCTTCTAATTCTTAAGGATTTCTACTAAGTTTTTGAGCGATTATCTTATAATTTCTTGTTGTTTAAGTTAATATGCTGAAAAGCCCTAATTTTTTTCTAGTCCGTCTCTGATTATGTGTTTATGTGTGCTCGTCTCTTGTGGAACTCTCTATGTATTCTCTGAGTTCTATGCTTTAATTTTGTTGCTAAGGTTCTAATTCTCTACTGTTTCTGTGATTTTCTTGCTTAGGGTTTCTCTAATTTTTGTTCAACATATGCTATTTATCTTTTAATAGGTCTGATTATTCGTTTTATTGATTGTTTCATAATACTCTCTACTGGTTTTGTGTATTCTCCTTAGACTTGCAACACTTTCCTTAAAAAACTGTGATTTTGTGTATTTTCCCTATAACTCTTTACTGATTTTGAATTACTTCCTTACTTGTATGATACTTTCGTTAGTTAGTATTGATTCCCTGTGATTTTCAATTTCATTCATGATTCTTGTGACTAATTTCCAGAACTAAAGTTATGCTCTACCTTATTTATGTGCACAAATATGTTGTCAGTTATTTAACATGTACTTTCCTTAATTATGTATTATTTACTTAGTCTTTATTACATGCCACATGCTTTTACCACTCCTATTGTGGTAAAATCAGTCTTATAATTGATTATTTTCCTTGTTTGATACAACTTGTACCCGTTTGAACTATGACTCCCTAATTAAAGGGAGTCCGGGTCTTGATTGATTCTGATTGGGTATTTTTCCTATAACTATGTTACATTAGTACTTCTTACCTTATTTACTACTGTTTTCAAAGCTATATATACCCAGGCCTCTTATTTTCCAAAAACACGAACAATACACTGTTCTGAACTCTCTCACACACATATACATTCTCTCTTATTATTCTTGCTGTTCACTTGCTATTCTCAGTCGGCTGCAAACCAAGACTGAGCAACTATACACTCTACTGCTCTGCACTCTACTATTCTTCACTCTATTGCTCTTCACTCTGCACTTATTCCCCTTTAACTAGTATGTTTTCAGTTTGACTTAAAGCTTCAAAACAACATGTTTCTTTTGGTATTACAGTTCCTTCTATTTCTACTATGCTTCTACTTATGGTTCTGTTATGTACCCTGTAATTAGTATGTCTACTTTCACTTTACTAGTATGATTGTTAAGCTGTCCTATCCTCCCTTAGATTCAACATGTTATCCCCCTAGCACACCCCTCAATCTGATTCTGTTAGTTTCTGGCCTGAACCTCTTTATGAAAACTGTTCTGTGGTTGTTAAAGTTCTATGATACCTTAGTATTTCTCTGGTATTAAGTTGTATGCGAATATGCTTCATGAGCAGCCTACTTATCCCCAATCCCTTATTCCCTGTTTGTGACTGCCTCCTTGTACTATGTATGCTGATGTGGTTTTGAGTTTTTGATTGTACTAATCCCTTTCTTTCAAACTGTTTTCACCGAGTAATACTCTTCTATTGTTCTTCAAAACTTATTTCAAACAAGTTATTTTCAAAAGCTGTTTTCCTACTTGATCTTTTCAGAACTATGAGCACTTCCACTATACTCTTAAACATTAGGTTCTGCCCCTCTTGTGTGAGCATTGCCTTGAGACCCTTGAGCTCATTCTGAACTTTTACACACAAGAGATGGCCTTTCCAAGCTGCACTTACTCCATCTTGGCTATGACATCTGGGTGTGAGCACTGCCCGGGATCCTTTGAGATCCTTAGGGAACTCTGACACACCCGGATCATGTGAAAGGCTGTGAACTAATGGAAATGAGGATTTTGGAGATTCTGGGCCTATCAGTAGGCTCCCTATAGCATAAATTCTTTTTCTTATTTCAATTATGTAATTTATACAAATGGCCTGGGGGATGGATAGTGAAAAGGGAGGGGTAACTATGCATGCTATAAATATTAAAGGGGTAGAAACCATGCTACTAGGTTACATTCCTTATTTACGCAATAGAAACCATGTTTAGGATACACATGTGCAAAGCATATCATGCATTAGAAATCATGCTATTTAGGCTTTATGAACACTGTTTCAGCATCTTGTTTCAGTACTGTCATTCATCACTTAGAAAAAATTCTGTGATAGGGTAAATAATGTTAATAATTGGTATCTTCTGCAATCATGTTTCATATTTCCATGTACACTTAGAGATCCTGTTTAGGATAAACAACACTAAAATAAACTGCCACTCTTGCATCTTCTGAAATCATGCTTAATGCTGTAATTATTGTGCATTTAGAAATCCTGTTTAGGATTCTGTATATGCATCATTCTGCACCCCTACCTGTGCATTAGATACCATGTTTTAGGATTTCATTCATACTCTCTTAACAACACCTAGTCTAACTACTGGTGCATGTAAAAGGAATAAAACAACTTCACTCAGTTTCTCTAAAACAATTGGTAACAATTCTGTGTTCTGAACAACCTAGAACAACATGTGTAGTTAATACTTTGCAACAGTCCCTCTAACAATTCAGATAATTAGTATGCACTGTCCCCCGCCTAGGCAAGTCTTAGGTAATCAACCATAAAGAAATAAAAATCAGAACTGTCCTTTGTGATTAGTGTTCAACTGTTAGCATATTTAAAACCAGTAGGCAAGCCTGATTAAGACTTCCTCTTGAGTTATGCAATAAATCTGTCTTTGTTATTATCATTTAGATACCATGTTTTAGGATCTGAATCAAAAGACCTTAACTGTGTATGAGTCGTGCTGCCTATTTGCATTGCCTATGGAGGTATACTTGTGCATTTTCTCTGCTTTTCTGTGTTCCCCCTAATTGCAGTCCTGCATGTTCGTATCCGCCGCCTTAGTATTTTTCTTTCAAACCTGAGGGTCTGCCTAGAACATCCCTTATAGGATAGAAGTTCTAAATTCCTCCGGGACTGATAGGAGGGGACGGGTAACAACATGCAATAGAAGTCGAGACCAACACTTAATTTAGTTACTTTCACGGGGTGGGAAAGGGTAGAATATGGATATGATGACCGGTACGCTAATATCACATGTAGCCCCTCTTTGAGGAGTGATTACCGGGTATTGTACTGATGTGATCCATATTATTATAAACCTAGGATACCCTTTATATGCTTAGATCGTAATCCTTTTCAAAATCTAACCTTCTTTACTATTTTCAAACATCTGCATGCTTAAGACTTAAATCCCCTCTTGTTTGTTTGTTAAGCCGTACAAATTCACAAAAGCTGTTTGGCCGGGAACCACACTTGTGGATCCTGAGGGGTGCCTAACACCTTCCCCTTAGGATAATTTCAAGCCCTTACCCTATCTCTGATTAACAATGTAGTTGTAAATGAACCCCTTTGGTGTCCTAACGCACCTTTAAAAAATCATTAGGTGGAGACTCTCAAAACACAAACCCATTTCCCAAAAGGAAAGAGTTGTCCCAACCGAATGTCATAAACCCGATCTTCGTGAGGAAAGAGGGGCGTGACATTTTCCACAAAGGGTTAGAGTTAATCCTTAGGTTTACAAAAGAGTTTATTTTTTAAATGTTGTTTGGCTCATTGATTTAGTGAAGAGTTTGGGAAAATCCTACTGGGAAGTAGGTCGTAGTTTTTTCACCTTTTGAGCCAGGTGTTTTCCACGTAAAATTGCTGTGTTCTTTAAATTTTGCATTTATTATTCCGCAAACTGTAGGAGTTGGGACACATAGAAGAACCTGGTCCTTCTATAACTACTGCACGTGAAAATTGATCACCACACAAATCAAACCCCCTCTTGTGTGGTATTGACATAGATAAACATCACTAGGAAAATATTATTATTTCAAACAAACAAGATCCTATAGACATGGTCACTAATAGACGTTTTGTTGAAAATATGTGTTGATCCTATGAACATGATTTCTAATGCAGAATTAAACAAAATATCCGATAAGCAGGATCTCTAGTATGCAAATGTGAAAATACAGATTCAAAATAATCAGAAAAATCCTATAGGCAGGATCTCTAAACACAGTCTAGTACTCACGTAATTCAATCAGCACAATTAAATCCTATAGGCAGAATTTCTACCCAGTATTTTTGATAAAGATATAAGAACCCCCCCACCCCCAGCTTTTACTAATTAACCCCAAATATGTTATTACAGAGATTATTACAGCCTAGAGTATTTAACTTAATTACATAAGTAACAATTATACTATAGGGAGCCTTCATAGGCCCAATCTAAACCCGAAAACCAGGCCTTCAAACATAACAACTTGGGAGCATAGTAGTGATCTATCCATGGTACATAAAAATAAGGCTTTTAGTGTGTCAAAGTTCCCAAGGGCCTCAGGGACCCCGGGTAATGCTCACATCAGAACCACATTCAGAAAGATAACTCATAAAAGGTTGGAAGACCAACTCCAATGTGTCAGAGTTCAAAGGAGTCTCAAGGACCCTAGGCAATGCTCAAACTGGAGGTGGTGAGAACCTAAATGACTAAGAGTAGGAGTTTGAAAACCAGAGCATAAAGGGTAAGGGGGCAGGTTTTAAAATAGTTCAATTTTCAGAAGAAGGAAAGTTCAGAACACAGAGTTGCAAGCTGACTGCACCAAGAAGCAAACCAAGTTCATGTTCAGCAAATAGTCAAACAGGATGATATCTAATAATCATGCTAGTATTTAAAACAATCATGGCTTAAACAAAGAGACAAAAACAAACAGGACCTACGAATTAAACCACAAACATATTTTGGGTTACATGCTTACAGTATCTGGCAGAGTTTAGAACAAGAAACAGACTGAACGTTAAAACTAACTTAGAAAAGGGTTCACATTATTTTGAAGTATCATATAAAGACAGAATTATGCTGAGGATTGAAACAGACTAGTCGAATAAATGATAGAGAACAGAATAACAAGAGTTGAGGCATACCAGTTGTCGAGCCCCCTTTTTTTCCCTCGCGGAATCGGGTTTCAACATTTATTTGGGACAAAGCCCTTCCTTTTTGGGAGTGGGGTATGGAAAGTGAAGAGTCGCCACCTAACAGATTTATGGTGCGTTAGGGCACCTATTGCAAGTAATTCATGAAACCAGTCTATGTTACCTGAGATTGGGTAAGGGCTTGAAATTACCTTGAGGGGAAGGTGTTAGACACACCTCGAGGTCCACAATGGTGGGTCCCGGCAAAACTTATTTAGTAAATTAGTCATTTAACAGGTAAGAAGTCTAAGCACACATATGTAAGTAAGATAAAGGAGTTTAAAAGGTAAGCAGTCCAAGCACACATATGTATAAAGATGGAGAAGTCCTAAGTTTGTTAGCCTATAGGATCACATCTGTACAATGATCGGTAATCCTTCCTCAACTAGAGGGGTTACACGTGGCGTTAGCGTACAGGTCATCATATCCTTTTACTACCCAAATACCCAGCCCTTAGCAGTTATATAAGCAGTTTTAATTAACGAACTCTAAGCGTGCTTTAATCGTCCCTTCTTCGTGGCCCTGGAGGTGTTAGGGACCTCTAATTTTAGGGCAATTCTAGACTCTCCTAAGGTGTTAAGAAGGGAAAAATCTAAGCAAAAACAAAGAACATATAGGACTGTCAAATATGAAAACAATTAAGAGGCTCATGTTTACCTCCACACATAAACAGATAATTAACACGTCTCAAACACAGATTTCATAGAATTTCAGAAAGTCTTAGAACATGATATCTAGGTGAGCATAACAAACAGAGAATATGCAGCATTGTTTTAAAATGAAGTGGCGTAAACCTAATCAATTTGCCTACTGATTTTAGAACCTGTTGAACCTGGGAAGTTTCACAAATAAACAGAGCACAATTTTACATCTTTATAGGACCTCAATTACCTAAGGCTTGCCTAGGCGTGGATCTATCGTATCCTTTAAACATGCTGTCTAAGATGCAAACAGAATCCTGAAAATTGACTAAAGGAAAATAAACAATTTGGGTTTTAATACATCCTATAAACATGCTTGTCTAGGTGCTGAAATACAAAAGTTGATTTCATGCATTTTTTATCCTATAACATGGTGTCTAGGCATTGGGGCTATTCTTTTAAGCATCTTTATAAACAAGACAATTATTTATTTAGGGGACATGATTTAAAGCAAATGCAAATGCAGTCCTAAAACAGGATTTCTAATGCACATAGAGAATAGTCATTTTAATTAGGCAGGATTACAACAGTAGCCTAACGACATGATTTATAGGTGATTGTGACTTATGCAGAAGCAGAATTTCGTGATAATGAAGTATTGAGCTATAACATGTTTTCTAATATGCAAAACCAGTAAACATAATTATCTAAGGCAGGGTTTCTAATGCAAATAACACAACAGTCCTACAACATGATCTCTAATGCAAGTAACATAATATAGGTCTAAAGCCACGATTTGATGGGGTTTGGGTCGGGTAGGTGCAGATTGGGCTTAAGGTGAAATTGGGCTGGTATTTAAAAGGGGTTTGGGCTAATGTTTCAGGGGTTAGGTCCGAAAATTGAAGAAATTAAATAGGTCTATTTTTTAAATACCCACTTAGTTGATAAAATAATTTGTAAAAATAGTTAATAAATGATAAAAAATAATTTTTATGCATATAAATGTTTTAAAATAATTACCTAATATTATAAAAATACAAAAGGTTATTTTCTTGTGAAATAAGGCAATAATGTACGCATGTGATATAACTGCAAAGTTATTGCAATTGTAACCCAAAAATGTAAATGTGACTATTTGTGCAAATATTTCGAGCTTAATATGACCATAAATAGCAAAATTAAATCATGAAATGTTATAAAGTCATTTGTGATGCAATTTTGTAATTATTTATATAAATAAAATACTGGGATAAATTAATTTTAAAATGTAGAAATTATGGAAAAATATCAATTGATGCTAATGCATAGTTTTTAAGGTATATATGCATTAAAAAAATATTATAGGGAAAAATTAGGTATCAACAACTGCCCCTCTTTACCCGAGAAGGATGAAAGAGTTGTCGGGTAAAGATATGATGGCCAATTTTGACCGAACCAGATGGTTTGAGAGATTTGGGCCGCACTCCGATTTCTGAGCTGCCTACATATCCCTGGTTTTACAGGAATCAGCCTGTGTGTAGTTCTGGATTCATCGGCGGAGTGTACCACTGAAGTTACCACAAGGATGGTCACGAAATTTCGGGATAGGTGAAGAATGGTTATGGTGATTGGTCAGGTTTGAGATAATATGAAGGAAATGGAGCGGGATTGCTCCCGTTGGGATAACGGTTGCTCATCGGGTCACCTGCAAGTAAAGAGATACTGCGAGCATATATTTATACGGGAATTTAAACATGATGCAGATTCCCTTCAGACCATGAGAATTGTCTTCTGACGGTTAAGATGACGTCTTTAGACCATGATGCCCTGAGCTATGAATTTTTTAGTGAGGGATTCGCATGCCATAAAATGGTGTTCTCGGGCCATGAAAATGGTGCCTCCGAACCATGACACCTTTGAATAATGATATGCAACTTTCAGAGATCCTCAGGCCATGGCATGGTGTCTTCCGGCTATGAGGATGGTGCCTTTAGACAATGACGCCTTTGGATAAGATGGCGATATTTCAGCCCATGAGATGCAATAATATGAGGTCAAAAGCAACAAGACAAGTCTTAGTCTTGTGAAGTTGAGGGCAGATCTTAGCCCGAAAGAAGGGCAAAATAGATAGTGCCGGAGAGACATCGCTTAGTCTCGGCAAAAAATGCAAATAGGAGGCAGAGCTTAGCCTCATGCGGATGGAGACAGAGCTTAGTCTCATGCAAGATTCGGGACAAGGCTTAGTCCCATGCAGATGGAAGGCAGTGCATAGCCTTATGCAGATATGGAGGCAGAGCTTAGCCTCATGCGGATAGAGATAAATCTTAGTCTCATGCAAGATTCGGGACATGGATTAGTCCCATGCAGATGGAAGGCAATGCTTAGACTTATGCAGATACGGAGGCATGGATTAGCCTAATGAAAATGGAGACAGAGCTTAGTCTCATGTAAGATTCGGGACATGGCTTAGTCCCATGCAGGTGAAGGCAGAGCTTAGCCTTATGCAAATATGGAGGCAGGGCTTAGCCTCATGCGAATGGAGACAAAGCTTAGTCCCATGCAATATTCGGGACAGGGCTTAGTCCCATGCAGGTGAAGGCAGAGCTTAGCCTTATGCAAATATGGAGGCAGGGCTTAGCCTCATGCAGATACAGACACAACTTAGTCTCATGCAAGATTCGGGACAGGGCTTAGTCCCATGCAGGTGAAGGCATAGCTTAGCCTTATGCAAATATGGAGGCAGGGCTTAGCCTCATGCAGGCAATATTCGGGACAGGGCTTAGTCCCAATTCGGGACAAGGCTTAGTCCCATGCAGGTGAAGGCAGAGCTTAGCCTTATGCAAATATGGAGGCAGGGCTTAGCCTCATGCAGATGGAGACATAGCTTAGTCTCATGCAAAATTCGGGACAAGGCTTAGTCCCATGCAGATGGAAGGTAGTGCTTAGCCTTATGCAAATGGAGGCAGGGCTTAGCCTCATGCGAATGGAGACAAAGCTTAGTCCCATGCAAGATTCGGGACAGGGCTTAGTCCCATGAAGATGGAAGGTAGTGCTTAGCCTTATGCATATACAGAGGCAGGGCTTAACCTCATGTAAATAGAGACAAAGCTGAGTCTCATGCAAGATTCGAGACAGGGCTTAGTCTCATGCAAGTGAAGGCAGAGCTTAGCCTTATGCAAATATGGAGGCAGGGCTAAGCCTCATGCAGATGGAGACAGATCTTAGTCTCATGCAAGATTCGAGACAGAGCTTAGTTCCATGCAAAGAGAACAAATAGTAGGTGATAGCAGAGTATTTCTTAGCTGGAAGTGGATTCAATATCGTTGTTGTTATGAAGGTTGTGATTTCGAGGCGTGCATATTCCTTGTTGCATTCAAAGAAAAATCATGAGTTCTGTAAGGGGGAGGTTGGTTCGTGCCTCCGTCCGCTTGCTTGACTTGCTTTGCTCGGTCTGAAGATTCTGTTCAAATCATTGGGGGTAGCGTTTCCTAAACAGAGTTATTTCAAAAGCAAGCGTGTGTAGTTTTCAAAGTCATAGTAAAAAATATGTTTTTTTTAGAAAATTGATTAGATGAACAAGTGACTGTGACACGATCCAAGACATTGTGACTTCTCCTGCCGTAGAATTTTGAGGGTGCCCCAGTTAGATGTATAAGCATCTCTGGCTGCTGCACATGCTGCGATCGCTGAATTTGCTTCAGAATTTTGAGGGTCCTCCTCAAAATTCAACCCAAGTTTCTGATTATGGGGGAATAGAGATTTTTATTGAATTGTGACCGAACCCACATGGCTGCCTACGTATCCCCTCTTATACGGGAATCAGGTCAAGTGTAGTTCAATTACATCATATGCGGAAAACATAAACAATTACACATAGTATCGCTTGACTGCATCTGAATTGATTGGTTTTGGCCAGACTTCTCCATCCATTTCTGCGAGTATGAGGGCTCCTCCCGTCAATACTTTGTGAACCATGTAAGGACCTTGCTAGTTAGGAGAGAATTTCCCTTTGGCTTCATCCTGATACAAAAAGATCTTCTTCAACACCAGTTGCCACAGTGTGAACTATCTCGACTTGACTCTCTTGTTGAAGGCTCTGGATATCCTGTTCTGATAAAGTTGTCCGTGACATACCTCATTCATCCTTTTTCCGTTTATGAGGGCTAGCTACTCATAACAACTCTTTATCTATTCTGCATCGCTGAGCTCAGCTTCTTGTATGATCCTCAACAAATGAATCTCTACTTCGGCGGGAATAACATCTTTAGTACCATAAACGAGCAAATAGGGTGTTGCCCCGGTTGATATGCGGACTGTGGTACGGTATCCCAGTAAGGCGAATGGTAGTTTCTTGTGCCACTGTTTGTGATTCTCTACCATTTTCCTCAGTATCTTCTTGATATTTTTGTTGGCGGCTTCTACGGCTCCATTCATTTGAGGTCCGTATGCTGTGGAATTCTTGTGCTTGATTTTGAAAGTCTCGCACATGGCTTTCATCAGATCACTGTTGAGATTGGCGATGTTTTCTCATTACATGTCATACTGGTGCATCAATATAAGAAATAACAATGTTGTAGGGATAAAGATATGAAAGAAAAATAGTGATAATAAAATATCAAGCCATTTAAAATGTCAAACCAAATGATTTTCAATAACACAAATAATGTTTTTGGAACCTTGAAAAATATTATTTAAGACAAAAGAAAAATGCAAAAGTGGAAATCATTTTTTTTAGAAAAATAAAAAATGCCATTCAGCCTTGCTACCCCGGGACTCGTCGGGCCCTTGATGATCTAACAGTCCAGCTCTTGAGGAATGCTCCTCTCTCCACAACTTGGATGGTAGGGCCTCCGGATCTAGTATGATAAGCTGATGATGCCAGTATACGTGAACCAACCTTTGGGGAATGGGAATAATCAAAATAAATAAGGAAAAACAAAAGGTAGCCAAGTCAATAAGAGTTCTGAAAAGAATATTTGCAATATTTAAACACATATTGCGGAATGTAAATTCGCGTCCTATTTTGGGAGCCTCGTTGTGCCCGAGGTAGGCCTAGCGACAAGTTGTTTTTGGAGAATTAGATGCCAATAAATGCCTCATTTCATTTATATAAACAACAGACGAATCCCAAAACGACACTAGGATCATAAAAGATAAGTCACTACTGGCACTTGGCCTTATTACATTTGGAGAAGCAAATAAACCTAATGTACTTGGTCCCAGAAGGACCTTCCCCAGGCTTGATCTTTCTGACTCCATCAATCAGGTCCCCCAGTTTGCGCATGCCCAACAACAGGTATATTCTTGCTAGATGTCCTCCCTCGCCTCCTTCAGCATTCTGGTAGTCGGTGATTCTTTTCCTTGTCTTTTCTCCCAGCTCCATCAAGCCCTGCTCCAGATATTCTACCCTTTCATTGGAGGTGATAGCCATTTCCCTCCATTCCTTGATTAATCTCTTGTCTGTCTCGTGTATCTCTTGATGTTCGGCCTCAGAGTTATGAATCCTATTGCGCAACTTGTTGTATTTTACTTGGGTTTCTGCATCTTCGTCTATGAACCTGTTTCCTTGACCAATTCATGGCTCAACTTTCCCAGCTAAGTTGTCCTCCAACCATGCTGGGTAAAAGGGCGCATGTCCCGCATGATACCTGTCTGGATCGATGGTGTCTTTTTCCACAATAATCTTTGAGTGCCACATATGCTGAATTGACACTTGTAAGGATGTCGTCATCCTGAAAATCTGCCCGAAAATGACTTATCTTCGCGACCCGCGGTATGATCTACTTCCTGCCTGCCTGCCTCATAACCCTGATGGGAACATAAAGGTATATTCCCCTTAACCCGATCAACACCAAGTGAGGAGCGTCCCTTGACCTGATGATGAATTCGTTAGTAGGGAACCATTCAAACATCCAATGAACCTGATTCTCAATCAAATTGTCGAAGAACTCCGCCCATTCCTTAGCACTCTCTGGTTGAGCAAACCTGTCCGGAATATAAGTCATCCGTTTAGGGTGATGGAAGGCAATATGGTAATCCACACCCTTCGTGGAAACTCCTGGCGATATTGACCCCTTTGGAGATGCTCCATTAACCACAACTGCAGTAGAAAATTGCAACCCTCTAAATGTTTGGACCTTCTCTGGAAGTGGTCCAAGGCCCGATAGATATCAACTATAATCATAGGGACTATGGTGTATGTCTGTCCCTCGATTCCTTCCATTAGAGTCTTGGTGACCATAGCCAATCTAGTGTGAATTCTTTCCTTTTTCATTGGTAACACTATCATACCCAAGAAGCAAACAATGAACACGAAAACTCTGCGATGAATATGCCCAAGGAGGTGATGGAAAAATCATCATGGAAAATATGGTAGGACTTGCTATGACCGTATCTCTCATACAAGTAGTCAAATGGTATATAAGATTTCTTTAATCACTCCAAATCGGTGTTCTTTTTCAGACCCATCATTTTTGGAAATCCCTACCAGTGCGATTTCTGGTACCAATAACCCAGGGTTGTCCCAAGGTAGCCCAGAAAATCCCCCGATTTCTTCTAGGAGCGGGGTCGTTTCTATATCCCCGAAGCGAAACACTGATTTTTCTTGATCCCAGAATATGGTTGCAGCTTCTATCAACATGTTATTTGGATGGATGTCTAACAGACAAGGCAAATTTCCCAAGACCTTCTTCACATGTTTTTTTTCACTTGAGGAAATATCTTCCCACCAGTCTAGTAGCAGTGGTGGTATATTTTGGACCATGCCGAACCTGGGGACCTCGTGCCTCATTTTCTGCAAAACAAATAAGGTTAGGCCTTTTCCCCCTCCAGATTCGACTATTTATATATTGATGAATAGCATATTGGCATTTAGTTCTCCAAAATTAATGCACAAAACGTGGTTGCGTCCGTTAGGATTATGGAAATCCCAGTAGACTTTTGGATAAGGCTTATCTTAAAGGCTTATTATGTGGACAACATATTAACTCGGCTAGGTTTGACCATGATGCATGTACAATTATAATCAGAGTAAGGTTGCTATGGGGGTCTATACTGGTACCCTCAAGCGGACAACTTGAGGGGAAAAGGTACATAACCATCGATTGCACCACTAATCGACTAGTTTTACTGCAAATAAGCCTTTCCGAATTTAAAGGGTGATATATAGGAAGAGCGCAAACACTCATCAAGCGTTGCTAAATGACTGATTACGCACGAGTGGAATATGATGTTGAGCTTGATTTATGCAGCAGTAAATAGCATGTTGACGTATTTGCACGTTAGGAAAATAATAAATGCGGTATTTAATAATTGAAAGACGTTTAATAAAGAAAAATAAAGAAATAAGTCAGTTTCTGCAGTAAAGGAAATCATAAATGCTCAAAACGGGCAATTAAATTCACATAAGGGGAAAGGGAAAGGGAGCGCACATATTAGCAAAAGCAGCATGCTTAAGACTAATTTACAAAAAGCAAGTTTGTTATGGTAAAAGCCTAAAATCCCCATCAGAGTCACCATGCTATCGCGCCCCCTTTTTTTCCTCGCGGAATCGGGTTTCGACATTCATTTGGGACAACTCCCTTCCTTTTTGGGAGAGGGGTATGGAAAGTGAAGAGTAGCTACCTAACGGATTTATGGTGCGTTAGGGCACCTATTTCAAGTAATTCATGAAACCGGTATACGTTACCGGAGATTGGGTAAGGACTTAAAATTACCTTGAGGGGAAGGTGTTAGGTACCCCTCGAGGTGCACAATGGTGGGTCCCCGCCAAACTT
Organism: Nicotiana paniculata; assembly: GCA_005239505.1. Taxonomy (NCBI): domain Eukaryota; kingdom Viridiplantae; phylum Streptophyta; class Magnoliopsida; order Solanales; family Solanaceae; genus Nicotiana; species Nicotiana paniculata. The sequence goes on along the minus strand of ML366332.1, from coordinate 34,656 downwards.
ACTTAGTAAATTAGTCATTTAACAGGTAAGCAGTCTAATCACACATATGTAAGTAAGATAAAAGAAGTTTAAAAGGTAAGCAATCCAAGCACACATATGTATAAAGATGGAGAAGTCCTAAGTTTGTTAGCCTATAGAATCACATCTGTACAATGCCCGATAATCCTTCCTCAACTAGAGGGGTTATACGTGGCATTAGCATACAGGTCATCATATCCTTTTACTACCCAAATACCCAGCCCTTAGCGGTTATATAAACGATTTTAATTAACGAACTCTAAACGTGCTTTAATCGTCCCTTCTTCGTGGCCCTGGAGGTGTTAGGGGCCTCTAATTTTAGGGAAGTTCTAGACTCTCCTAAGGTGTTAAGAAGGGAGAAATCTAAGCGACAACAAAGAACATATAAGACTGTCAAATATGAAAACAATTAAGAGGCTCATGTTTATCTCCACATATAAACAGATAAATAGCACGTCTCAAACATAGATTTCAGGGAATTTCAGAAAGTCCTAGAACATGATATCTAGGTGAGCATAACAAGCAGAGAATATGCAGCATTGTTTTAAAACGAAGTGGCGTAAACCTAATCAGTTTGCCTACTGATTTTAGAACCTGTTGAACCTGGGAAGTTTCACAAATAAATAGAGCACAATTTTACAGCTTTATAGGACCTCAATTACCTAATGCTTGCCTAGGCGTGGATCTGTAATACCCTTTAAACATGTTGTCTAAGATGCAAACAAAATTCTGGAAATTGACTAAAGAAAAACAAACAGTTTGGATTTTAATACATCCTATAAACATGCTTGTCTAGGTGCTGAAATACAAAAGTTGATTTCATGCATGTTTTATCGTATAACATGGTGTCTAGGCATTGGGGCTGTTCTTTTAAGCATCTTTATAAATAAGACACTTATTTATTTAGGCGACATGATTTAAAGCAAATGCAAACGCAGTCCTAAAACATGATTTCTAATGCACATAGAGAATGGTCATTTTTATTAGGCAGAATTACAGCAGTAGCCTAACGACAGGATTTCTAGGTGAGTGTGACTTATGAAGAAGCAGAATTTCGTGATAATGAAGTACTGAGCTATAACATGTTTTCTAATATGCAAAACCAGTAAACGTAATTATCCTAAAGTAGGATTTCTAATGCAAATAACACAACAGTCCTACAACATGATCTCTAATGCAAGTAACATAATATAGGTCTAAAGGCATGATTTCTACCGCAAATAAGCATAGTATAAACCTAAAGCATGATTTCTAAGCCCTTTTACTAATTTCCCCAATATCTGTTTACAAAGATGATTATTACAGACCAGAATTGAATAAATTACATAAATAATATAAGCTATACTGTAGGGAGCCTGCAGATAGGCCCAAAGTAAACCTGGAGACACCAGGCCTTCAAAACAGTCTCAGATACCAAGACCTCATAGCCAATAGGGTGTCCTGGTGTGTCAAAGTTCCCTAAGGACCTCAGGGATCCCGGGCAATGCTCACACCAAGATCCTTTGAATAGGGAAGTGATTATGTGCAGTGTGGAAGGGCCAGCCCCAGTGTGCCAGAGTTCGGAGGAATCTCATGGATTCCTAGGCAGTACACACACTGGAAGGGCAGAACTTAATAATCTAAGAGTAGAAGTGAGAGTGTTTGACATAGTTTGAAAGAGCTTAGTAAAATAGTGTAGAGATAACACTTTTAGGAGTGAAAAGGTTTTCAGGAATATAGACAATTTTAGGAAAAGGCCAGGAGTGAAAAACAGTTTTGAAATCAATTCTGAAAAGAACAAAGATTCAACATACAACCACACAAACTCAGAGTGCTCAAACTCACAACCATTCAGCAATCAACTTTACAAACAGGGGTCAAGAGGTTGGGAACATAGAGAGCTTCACATCAGAAACACATGAACAGGGTCTAAGGGGAGCATATGGAATAACAACTGCACAGAACAACTAGGAGTCTACTGATTCATATACTTGACAAGTCAGTCATGGTAAAAGGCAATTAAAACATAGAGACAGAGCGTGGGAATAGTTATGTTGAAGACATGGGTGCATTAGTCATACCAATTAGGATCAATCAAATACATTATGAGTCTAATACACTAACATGAGCATACTAGTTGAGGGGAGTAAACATGAACTGAACAAACATGCAAACAAGACAAACGAGATCTAGGCATGCTCGATTAAACACTTGAACTGAAGAGGGTAAAATTTAAACATACTGGGTAAAGCAGTAAACAGGAAGACAATAAAAAAGATACCCAATTAAACTAGTGCAGGAATAGACATGGATTTACATAAAGGAACACATAAAGTTGAATTTCGGAATTGAACTAGAGACATACCAGTTAAGGAAGCAAAGTGCAGAATGTAAAGCAAGTAGAGTTCCAATGTCTAGCCTTGGCTTTCAGCCGGCTAGACCAATAGTTAGCGCAAGTAGCAGAGAAAGAAGAGAGAATTTGAGAGTGTGTGTGTATTCTCAACTAATTGTTCATGTGTTGAGAGGACAAACAAGAGTGTATATATAGCAATTTAAGAGCAGAACAAATAAGGTAAAGGAATCAGCATTCAGTCAATTAAGGAAATCATAGAGTCACAGAATCCAATCACATAAGGGTTCGGAAGAGACCTCCCCTAATTAGGGATAATTGGTCAAACGGTAATAACATGTGAGTTTAATTAAGGCAAGAATACCAATCATACCAATAAAGGATCAGTACAATCACAAAATTATACGGGCAATCAGTTAAGGCATAAACGGTCAATTAAATTCATAAACAAGGAAACAAACAAGATTTATGCATGCGAATCTCTAACGGAGTAAAGCAATCAGCAAAACTTTCAAAATAACACTGATTTCGGAAAGAATTACTCAACTTTCATAAATAGAAATTAGACTAAGTAAAACCTCCCAGAAACATAGAACTTAGCCGGAAAGAGCAGGTTCGAACCCTAACAGAGGTTAATTAGGGTAAAACCACAAAAATACTGATTTAACAAGGAACAATGTTTAAGTCCAAAATAGAGCAAAGTAATACGACTGGTATAAAAAATATCGAAACAGAATTTGAAGAAAACCTATACATCACAGAATCGACTAGGGTTTGAACACCCGTACGAAAATCACTCAAAACGATGAAGAAATAAAAACCTAATCATTGAGAATTCAGAAAATCCTTAAAAACAGTTTGGGATGAACTCTAGCTTAGGAAGAGTGATAAAAAAGTCGGAATAGTTAATTAAACAGGAGATTTTTAAAGGAAAACACGTAAAAGTGCTCGAATCACCCCAGATCTATAAAGATCTGAGATGGATCGACAATAACAGAATAAGGTTTTCAGAAAAGTAATAGAGATGAGAGAACAAGTCAAGAACCCATAAATCCGTAATCAACAAGAAGAAGTTTTACTCACAAACAAAAAAATGGCCTGAGACAGGCTGATAAACAAAGTTTCACACCAGAAACAGTTAGGGTTCCTCGAGATCCTCTCAAGGATCCAAGAATCGAATAGCCATGGCGTGTAGAAGACCAGGTCTGGTTGGAGAAGGCATAGCAACGTCATAAGGGGGAGGTTTTTTGCTGGTGACGGCGACTAGGGTTAGGGTGAGCTTGAAGGAGAATGGAGAGGTTAGGGAAACTAGGACGACGGAAAATGAAAAGTGAGGGGGGGTTAGGGTTGGTTGTGAATTAAAATGGTAAGGTTTATTGTGGACCGTTGATTTAAAAGATCAACGGCCACGATTTGATGGGGTTTGGGTCGGGTATTGGGCTTAAGGTGAAATTGGGCTGGTATTTAAAAGGGGCTTGGGCTAATGTTTCAGGGGTTAGGTCCGAAAATTGAAGAAATTATATAGGGCTATTTGTTAAATACCCACTTAATTGATAAAATAATTTGTAAAAATAGTTAATAAATGATAAAAATAATTTTTATGCATAGAAATGTTTTAAAATAATTACCTAATATTATAAAAATACAAAAGGTTATTTTCTTGTGAAATAAGGCAATAATGTACGCATGGGCTATAAATGCAAAGTTATTGCAATTGTAACCCACAAATGTAAATGTGTCTATTTGTGCAAATATTTCAAGCTTAATATGACCATAAATAGAAAAATTAAATCATGAAATGTTATAAAGTCATTTGTGATGCAATTCTATAATTATTTATATAAATAAAATACTTGGATAAATTAATTTTAAAATGTAGAAATTATGGAAAAATATCAATTGATGCTAATGCATAGTTTTGAAGGTATATATGCATCAAAAAATATTATAGGGAAAACTTGGGTATCAACACCAGTTGAGAAGAAAGAAAGTAAGAATGCAATAGCAGTTAAGTTCCAGAGAATTTGGCATTGGCTTTTAGCCGGCCAAATAATAGCCACTTAGTGCATAAATCAGAACAAGAGAACAAAGAGAGCTTAAGTTTTTTGTGAGAATAGGAGAGTTCGAGACTTGTAGAGTTGCAGAGTTGAAAAGTTGTTCTAAAAGGGGTTGTCAAGCATTTTGAGAATCAGAACAAGGAAGGGGTTTAAATAGCACACAATGGAGTAAAACCAATAAGGTAATGAACAAGTCACATACAAAATAAGGTGTGAAAATCAATTAATAGTCAATTAAGGTCAGCACGAATCAATTAACAAGACTGAATCGAGTAAAGTACCACTTAATTTAAGGAAAACCTTACATAAAATTGATTAGTAGCGAATAAGGTTAAATAAGGTAAGAACTAATTCCAAAATCAATTAGAAGTCGGCTCCATTAATCACACCACAAAATCAAGCCAGTAGTATGGATAATTAATCATATAAATAAGGTAAGAAAAGGTAAAACCTTAATAAGGAAATACTGATACTAAAGGAAAGCTGATTTCAAATCCTAATTTAGGTAAGTAAAATAAATTAACACTTAATCAACATAGTTAAAGGTTAATGGGCAGAAGCAATAGAATAAACAGTCAAAACATCAAAACCCTAAGAAATACAAAGACATCTAATAAGTAAAATCAGTCAAAATAAATAATGAAACCCTATGAAATACCAAGAGATGAAAACCTTTAAAGATTAAAATATTTTTTTGCAAAATCTGTTGAAATTAAAACCCTAGGTTTTAGGGTAAAATAAAATCGGTAAATAATAATAATAAAAGATTATAAGAGACAGAAGTATCGAAGCTTTAAAGGAGAAATACCACAATAAGCATAATTGCTCCAGATCTAAGAAGATCTAAACATATTCAACCAAATATAACCAGATTCGTAAAAAATAAACAGAAATCGAACCAAATCTGGTTTGAACTAGAGATTTGAAACCCTAAAATACGAAAATATTCGTACTCACAGGTATTAGGAGTGAACACAGACGAAATAATCAAGATATGGGTATCAACAACTGCCCCTCTTTACCCGGAAAGGATGAAAGAGTTGTCGCACAAAGATATGATGGCCAATTTTGACCGAATAGTGTGATTTGAGAGATATAGGCCACACTACGGTTTCCCGAGCTGTCTACATATCTCTGGTTTTATAGGAATCAGGCCGTGTGTAGTTCTGGATCCACCGGTGGAATGAACTGATGGAGTTGTCACAAGGACGGACACAAGGTTTCGAATAGGTGAAACGGTTATGGTGAGCGGTCAGGTTTGAAATAATTTGAAGGAGCTGGAGAGGTATTGCTCCTGTTGGGATAACAGTTACTCACTGGGTCACCTGCAAATCAAAAGATGTACTGCAAGCATATACGTATAAATTTGTGTAAATTTAGACATGATGTAAATTCCCTTCAGACCATGAAAACTGTCTTTGGACGGTTGAGGATGACGTCCTTAGACCGTGACGTCCCGGGCATGAATTTTGCGGTAAGGAATTCACAAGCCATGAAATGATGTTCTCGGTCCATGACAATGGTGCCCCCGAGCCATGACGCCTTTGAATAATGATGTGCAAGTTTGAGAGATCCTCAGGCCATGGCATGATGTCTTCCGGCTATGAGGATGGTGCCTTCAGAATGTGACGCCTTTGGATAAGTTGGCTATATTTCAGCCCATTAGTTGCAAAGGCAGAGCTGGGTCTTGTGTGAAATTGAGGGCAGAGCTTAGACCGAGAGAAGAGAACAATGTAAGAGAGACAATGCTTAGTCTTTTGCAAGATTCGGGACAGTGCTTAATCCTATGCAAAGGGAAGGCATGGCTTAGCCTTATGCAAGTGGGGAGGCAGGGCTTGGCCTCATGAAAGGTTTGTGACAATGCTTAGTCCCATGCAAAGAGAAGGAAGAACTTAGCCTTATGCAAGTGGGGAGGCAGGGCTTAGCCTCATGCAAGGTTCGGGACAGTGCTTAGTACCATGCAAAGAGAAGGCAGAGATTAGCCTAATGCAAATAGGGAGGCAGGGCTTAACCTCATGCAAGGATTGAGACAGAGCTTAGTCTCCCGTGGAGAGAAGGCATAGATTAGCCTTATGCAAGTAGGGAGGCAAATCTTAGCCTCATGCAAGTGATTTGAGACAGGGCTTAGTCTCATGCAAGATTCGGGACAGTGCTTAGTCCCATGCAGAGAGAAGGCAGTGCTTAGCCTTATGAAAATAGGGAGGAAGGGCTTAGCCTTATGCAAGGAGAAGGCAATGCTTAGCCTTATGCAAATAGAGATGCAAGGATTGAGACAAGGCTTAGACTCAAGAAAAGAGAAGGCAGTGCTTAGCCTTATGTAAGTGGAGAGGCAGGGCTTAATATCATGCAAGGTTTGGGACAATGCTTAGTCTCATGCAAAGAGAAGAGTAAGAGTGAAGTATTCTTAGCTGACAATGTGTTTCATGCATAGCGATTTTGTCGTTGCGATGGTGTTTATCATGATGATATAGTCCTGCATCCAAAATAAATTTGTGAGTTTTTGTGAGGGGAGGTTGGTTCGTGCCTTTGCTTGCTCGATTTACTCCGCTCTGTCTGAAGATCCTGTTCAATCTATTAGGGTAGCATTTGGATAAAGCAAAGTTTCTTTTCCAAAATCATGTGTGTATAATTTTTAAAGACATAGTAGTATGCAGTTTAGAAGTTAGTTAGATGAACCAGTAACTGTGCCATTATTAGAGACATTGCGACTTCCGCTGCGTTGAATTTTAAGGGTCCTCCTCAAAATTATTCCCCATTTAACTAGATGACCTTTCTGACTGCTCCATCTGCTACGGTTGGCTGAACTTGCTTCGGGATTTTGAGTGTCCTCAAAATTCTGCCCCAGTTTCTGATTTTGGAGAAAATGGAAATTTTATTGAATTGTGACCGAACCCACAGGGCTGCCTACGTATCCCCTCTTAAACGGGAACCAAGTCGATTGTAGTTCAATTTACATCATATGAAGAAGCATAAAGTGGTTTACACATAGTATCTTTTGAATATATCTTAATTGATAGGCTTTGGCCAGATTTCTCCGTCCATCTCTGCGAGTATAAGTGCTCCCCCTGTCAATACTCTATGAACCATGTATGGACCTTGCCAGTTGGGAGAGAGTTTCCCTTTGGCCTCATCTTGATGTGGAAAGATCAATTTTTGTACCAGCTGCCGCGACGTGAATTGTCTTGGTTTGACCGTTTTGTTGAAAGCCCTGGACATTCTATTCTGATAGAGCTAGCCGTGACACACTGGATTTGTAGGTAACTTGTGAGCCACTATGGATGTGCTCAACCCTGTCATATCGTCGTATGACCATGCAAATATATCCTCATATTCTTTCAGGAACCAAGTGTATTCTTCTTTCTCTGACGGTGACAAATGGATGCTTATGCAGGTTTTCTTGACGGTTTCGGAATCTCCCAAGTTGACTATCTCGGTCTCGTCCATGTTGGACTTGGGATTTTCTCAAAGTTCTCCACTTCTCTGACTATTTCCTCAGGTATTACGTCCTTATCTTCTATTTCTTCCGAGTCACTGTCCTTCTGTTGCATTGTCTCATTACATGTCACAGTCGTTGGTTCATCAAGATAAGAAATAGTAATGTTGTAGGGATAAAGATATGAAAGAAAAATAGTAATAATAAAATATCAAGCCATTTAGAATGTTAAACAAAATAATTTCAAATAATGTTTTTCGAAACGGAACACTGAAAATATTATCTAAAACAAAATGCCAAAGAGGAAATCATTTTCAAAGGTAAACAATTCTAGCAGCAGGGGCAACTCGAGTTAGACGAGAGACAGGGATGTAATTTCAAAGAGGGTTGCTACCCCGGGACTCTTCGGGCCCTTGATGGTTTAGAGGCCCAATTTTTGAGAGATGCTCCCTTCTCCACTGTTTGGATAGTGAGGCCTTCTTCCTCCTCCTCCTCCTCAACTATTACACAACAATCCATATCATCGTCTTCCAAGAACAAATTCCTTAATGCATCCAAGGATTCTTCTTCCTCTGACCCCCATATTATATCGGCCTGATGAAAGGTCTGATTCAGGTGCGGCACGGGTTTCTCAAGAGGATAGTATGGACCACACCATGGTGGCGACAAATTCCGATATTCCTGCCAGGTATACTGATATCCGAGCCTGAAGGTTGTGCTATGGCGCTTCAACTATACTGGTTTGGAGATACCTTGAAATGTTTTACCAAGCCCCTTACTAGGTTCATGCCCTGCCAATGCCAGTATGATATCTATTTTGCTACTCCACCATTTATCCTTCTCAATCGCGTTAACACGTTCTATGCGGTGGTTGGTTTATCCACCTAACTTCCTTCTGTTTTCTACTATTGGAACAATTTGACTGGTGTAAATGGTGTTGCTCACATCTCCATGGATGATCACTTCTTGATGGTTCCATTAAGATTTTACCTCTTGGTGCAAAGTAGATGCGACATCTCCAACGACATGTATCTAAGGCTGTCCGAGCAGCAGATTGTAGGAGGCAGATATGTCTAGTACCTGGAATTCAACATCGAACCAGGTAGGACCCATTTGCAAGCATAGGTTGGTTTCTCCAATTGTGGCTCTTTGCGATCCATCGAATGCTTTCACATTCATAGATCCTGCTCGTATTTCATGTAGGCCCTTGCCCAACCTCTTCAGAGTTGTCAGGGGGAAAATGTTGAGACTGGACCCTCCGTCTATCAGAACTCTGGCAATGAACTTATCTTCACATTTCACTGTGATGTGGAGTGCCCTGTTGTGTCGTAATCCTTCAGGTGGCAAATCGTCTTCATGGAAGGTGATCTTATGGATTTCCAACACTTGTCCCACCATATTGGCCATTTCTTTGCTAGTAATGTTGTTGGGCACATATGCTTCATTGAGTACCTTAATCAGAGCATTCATGTGCGCTTCAGAATTTTACAACAACGACAAGATGGATATCTGGGCTGGAGTCATATTCAGGTGATCAACAATAGAATACTCCCTTGCTTGTACTTTCCTCCAAAGGTTGTCCGAACCAGTTTCAACGAAGGGTTGTTTGTTACAAGCTTGCTTACTGGTCTCTCCTAAATGCTCAGGTGTGTAAATTCTTCCTGTTCTGGTCATTCCTTGTGCATCGCCGAACTCTTTCGTTTTTTCTTCCTCTTTCTCCTAGCCTCGACAATATACTACCAATGGTATATCATTGGAACTGAAGGGCGGTATGGATGTCACCGTCATAGTGAAAGGTGCGGATACTTCTACCTCAAACGGAGCAGGTGTAGCTACAGGTGGTGTCACTTCTACTTCAAAGGGAGCCAGTACGACTACCTCAACTTTGACTGGCGGATATACCTGTACCACAATGGGATTGAGCGTGACTGCCGGCTTCTTAGGATCATCACCTTCCCGAATACGTTCGATTTATCCCTGGGGATCCCATTCTTCATCAGTTTCTATTACATTGACTCCTTCACCCCTATGATCTGGGAGGGGGTTGTTGCGGACATTGAGTGTGGTTTCTTTTATCTGTATGACCTTGATATCAATCAGTGTTTGGATCTTATCTTTCAGGGTGCGGAATTCATCAATAGTATCTCCCTTCATACCGAATGGTACACACACATCTTGTTTGGATTAACCCATTATGAAGAGTTTTCCATAGCCACGACGAGAATAGGGGTAACATATCTAGCATCTTTTAATATTTCATATAATTGGTCGATGGGTTCATCAATAAGGGTGTATTGTCTGGGTGGTTTGCGATCAAAACTAGGCCTAGTTTTTGGTAATTTGGACGAGCTGAGGGTGAATGATAATAGGCTGGTTGGGTATTATAGGTATGGTAGGAGGTAGCAGGTTGAGGATATCTGGGAGGTGAAGGTTGGTATGTGGGTGGAGGTGTTTGGTACACAAATGGAGATTTCGGACCTTGGGAAACCATTAATGTTCCCACTTCTTTCTTCTTTGACATGCCACTTGATTGTAGTTCTTTATTCGTGGCCTACAGTGCCTAGAAATTTGTCACCATTCCACTTTTGATACCTTCCTCGATCCTTTCTCCAAACTTGATGGTATCGGAGAACTTGTGATTCTCTATTACCATTAACCTTTCGTAATATTGTGGATACTGAGCCCTGACAAAGAACTTGTTCATTTGCTCTTCATCTAATGCCGACCTGACCTTCGCTGCTTCTGATCTCCATTGATTAGCATACTCGCGGAAAGTCTCAGTGGGCTTCTTCTTGAGATTCTGGATATAGAAGACATCTAGTGCATCTTTCGTGTTGAATCTGAATCTATCCATGAAATCTGATGCCATGTGTCACGCCCAAACCTGGGGAGACGTGGCTGGCACTCGGTGCCGTAGTGGCCCTAGAGAACCATTCTGTAACTCATTATTTCTGTGACCATCGTGGGCCAACATGGAAACAACTCGTAGTGCATAACAGTAAGTGGGTGAACATTGTATCAATAAACTATCGTTCTTAAAACATAAATACATATGGGCCGTCAAGGCCTCTGACATACTGTACAAAATGAACCTCTGTCTACAAAGCCTCTAAGATTGTTTGACATCAAATGGTACAGGGTGTCGGCCTACCCATAAGTCTGTAGAAATATTCTGACACGATGACTCATAGACTCGAATGCACTCCGAATGAGGTGGAGTCTTACCGATCCTTCGCTGAAGCCAATCTCGTCTACTATGAGGGCTCGTCAAACTGATTATCTATACATGTAGTCATGAATGCAGCGCCCCCAACAAAAGGACGTCAGTACGAATAATGTACTGAGTATATAAGGCAATATACTAAAAGCTGAAACTGAACTGATAATATAATAAGTGAAAGCAACTGGAAGTCAAAGATAATCTGAAGATATGCTTACCTACTCATACTGACTCAACTCTCTCAATATAGTAAGTAGAATAGCTGTCCAGCCCTATAAGGCTCGGTATATATATATATATATATATATAACTGCTCTGCCGTAGTAGGCTCGATCATAGGCGCTCGGCCATACTAGGCTCTGTATCTCGACCAACTGGGCTCGCTCATAGGCGATCAGCCACAGTATGCTCGGTATATAACTTACCATCTGATCAGAGGTTGCCCAATAGGGGCCTGTCCATCGATTATAGCTCGGTGGTAATGAAAATACTGTGATATTGTATATATAGACTCTCTGCTCTCTTGACCGGAAAAATGAAATACTTAAATGAATATGAAGTCCTGATAAAGAGAATATTGTAACTTGCGAGACTAGATAAATATACGTAAATTCTGGGATATGAATTTTTCTTTATGCCTCATTTTCAAACTTATGTAATGACGAGATCATGCAAAAATGAAAGAAGATCTTAGCCTTAACATACCTGATCCTATTCTCTCGACAATCCTTCTAAAATTCACCGCACCTTCAGTATTGTGTTCAATGCAGTATCACACTGATGTAGTGAATTATGTCCCATTTTTTTTGAACAAAAATGAGACAAGTCCAAGTAGTTATAATCACAAATTGCAGATGTTGGAGTTAAATTCTGAAGGTTAAATGTTACTGTCCCATGTAGTGAAATATTAATACAAATTCCATATAAATAAAGCAATCCTTACTTTGAATCTTTTCAAAGCAATCACCTTACAGAAGCTCCATACATCAGTCAACTAACTTGTAATTTTTTTGATAATGTTCCATCCAAAGATACTATATAAATATAGATTCCTATAACCAGACTTGAGACTACTAAATTCCTGGTTGATTGTGTTGGAAATTCATGAAAATTTAGCAAATGATACACAATTATATATAGCTAGCGATACGGAACCAAGAATATACTTCAAGTATCTGAAATTCTCTATATCGCATTTAAATTTTCAAGTCTCACAACAGATTTGGGTAATATTAGTATTGAGATGACTGATAAAGTTTTCTGCTCTAAGCAACAAAAGTTTTCTAATAAAACAAAAAATGAAAATGAATATAAAGAAACTTGCCAGCTGCGTTTGTATTGAAGAATCTTTAGAATTGAAGTGTTTTGGTAACACATTATCGGCCACCTATCAAGAATGACTAAGAGTCATATTTGTAGGAAGTGGCTAGCTGCCACGTGGGGGTGGGGGTATTTTAATATTTATCCACTTATTAGGTAATTATGTAGTGTCCCGTTACCCGATAATTAACTAATTACTCGCTTAATTAAGAATTATTTCAAATTACTTAAAATTCTGCTTATTTTAATACACTTTATACATCCTACTATTATGGCCATATGGTACCACATAAAATAAATACATACACTATTATTTTTATTAAACATCCATGTAAAATACATATATTTTATCAACTTATAATTTACCTAATCTCATATAAAGAGTAAAAATTATCATACGCTTAATTCTTAAAATGGTAAAAAGATAGCCTTCTTTTATTGTGAGAAAATAATTTGTGTTTACAATAAAGAAAATCTCATAAACTTTCTTATATTATGTGTATAATTTAAAGTATTTTCGAAAGTAGTAATATTAATAACTATATAAAATCATAATTTTCAAACTTTTTTTAAAAAAAAAATTCCAATAAAAATATCATATCAAATGTATATGACGGTATCAATATTGTTAACTTACGGGGTCTTACTATATCATAGTCGCAAATCCTCTATAACCTCATGAATTGTCTTAGTCCCTTCAAACTCATGGATTACTACGATACATCCTAATATTAAAGTACGGGGTGTAACACCATGCTTACCCAATTAGCCCATTTCTTGGGATTTTAATTTATGTACGAAGATAAGGTGTCTCCCGTGAGGCTTCTCCTGAATAGCTTCATGCGAATCCTTTCGTCCTTTCCAACCCCTACAAGCCTGTCACAGTAGGTTCTCAAATATATGTTTGGGTCACCCGTTTCATCAAACATTTCGATCTTGGGAGGTTTGTAACCCTCCGGCAGTTCCACATCTGGCTGAATGCACAAATCCTCGTAATTCAGACCTTCAATTCCTTTGCCTCCTTCATCACCCTGAACTCGGCTTGTGAGTTTATTGAGATCCTATGCCATGTTCTTAATGAGCAGGTCATTCTTTGCAGATTTTGGTGTATATGATATTGGTTGAGTAGAGTGGGGTATGGTTTCCACGTATATGGGGTTGTTTTGGTGAATGCTAGGAATTTGGGTATAGCGGTGATCATTGGTTGAATTTTGGGTATCGGGGTTAGGCTGAGGGGTATTCTGAGGAGTGTAATAAGTGATTTGCAGACATTGAGTTGGGAGATGCTGATGTTGAGGAGGTGTAGGTATGGGTAAAGTATTTTGAGGAGGGGTTGTATATTGGTGGGGTGCAGGAGGATTCTGCGGGCGTTGGTTGGGTGTATTCTGAAGAGGTGCCGGATTTTGGGTATTTGGATGGTTGATATTCGGGACATTTAGTGTGAGGGAGAGGTTTTCAAAGTTACGGACCTGATCAAGCTCACCTTGTAGTTTAAGTATTTTCTTTTCAAGCCGCAAAACCAAGTCATTTGGTGCCGGAGTACTCCGACCATCAGAGGTTTCCGCATTCTCAGCATGTGCAGTGTTTTCGCCACTCATATTATCCATCTTAGCTTTCCCTTTGCCTTTTGATTCACTTGGAGGAGAAGGAGGTGAAGGGCCTCTGGATCTGGTGTAGTAAGCTGATGATGCCAGTATGCGTGAACCAACCTTAGGGGATAGGAATAATCAAATAGAAAGAAAAATAAAAGGTAACCAAGTTAGTGAGAGTTCTGAAAATGTTTGCAATATTTAAAGACGTATTGCAGTAATGTAAATTTGCGTCCTAATTTGGGAGCCTCGTTGTGCCCAAGGTAGGCCTAGCGACAAGTAGATTTGGAGAATTTTAATGCCAATAATTACCTCATTTCATTAACGCAATAAATAAGACTAATCTAAAACGACAATAAGGTAAGTCACTAATGGCATTTGGCCTTATTACAGTTGAAAAGAAAAACAAATAAACCTAATCTACTTGGTCCCAGAAGGACCTTCTCCAGGCCTGGTTCTCTTGGCTCCATCGATCAAGTTCCCCAGGTCACGCATGTCCAGCAGCAGGTATGCCCTGGTGAGATGTCCTCCTCCGACACCTTCAGCATTCTGGCAGTCTATGAGTTTTTTCCTCATCTTCCCTTACAACTCCATCAAACCCTTCTCCAGATATTCTAGCCTTTCATTCGATCTGGTAGCCATTTCCCTCCATTCATTGATTAATTTCATATCAGTCTTGTGTTGTTCCAGATGCTCAGCCTCGGACTCGCGAACCCTTTTGTGCAGTCTGTTATACTTCACCTGTTCTTTGGCAGCCTCATCTACGACTCTGTTCCCTCGACAGACCCCTGGCTCTACTATTCCTGCTATGCAATCCTTCAACCATGATAGGTAAAAGTACACATGCCCTGCGTGATATCGATCCGGTTCGATGGTGTCCCTTTCCATAATAATCTTCAAGTTCCACATATGTTGAGCTTCACATTTATATGGGATGTTATCATCTTGGAAATCCGCCCTGTAGTGACTCATTTTGAAGACTCGTGGTATAATCTGTTTTCTACTAGCTTGTCTCATGATCCTGATAGGAACATAGGGGTGTATACCTCTTAACCCGATCAACACCAAGTGTGGAGTGTCCCTAGATAGGATGATGAACTCATTGGTGGGGAACCACTCGAACATCCAATGAACCCGGTCCTCTAAGTTGTCGAAAAATTGCACCCATTCTGTAGCATTCTCCGGTTCAGCAAACCTATCTGGGATAAAGGTCATTCTCTTTGGGTGATGAAAGGTTATGCGATCGTTCCACGACCTTCGCATAAAATCTTGGCGGTATTGACCTCTCTAGACAATAGTATATGTTTGTCCCACCATTAAAGCTTTGGTTATCATGGCCAGTCTTATGTGAACTCTGTCCTTTTGCTTGGAAACACTATCATACCCAACAAGAAGACTCTAAACACGAAAATCTTGCGATGAATCCAACCCAAGGAAGTGATGGAGAACTCGCCATGGAAGATACAGTAGGATTTGTTGTGACCCTATCATTTATAAAGGAAGTCAAAGGGTACGTAGGACTTCTTTAGACACACCAAGTCGTCATTATTTTTCAAACCCATCATTTTCAGAAACCTCTGGGAGTGCGATTTTCTGGCACCAATAAACCGGGATTGTCCCAAGGTAGTCCACGAATTCCCCTATTTCCTCCAAAAGAGGGGTCATTTCTATGTTGCCAAAATGGAATACGGCCCTTTCTCCGTCCCAGAACATGGTAGCAGCTTCAATCAACATGTTGTTTGGTTGGATATCTAGTAAGGAAGGTAGGTTTCCAAGGACTCTTTTCACATGGTTTTTATCACTTGACGGAAGGTCTTCCCACCAATCTAGAAAAAATGGTGGTATGTCACGGACCATGCTGAACCTGGGGACTTCGTGCCTCATTTTCTGCAACACAAATAGAGTTAGACCCTTTCCCCTTACAGATTCAACTATTTATACGTGAATGATTAGCATATTGGCACTTATTTCTCCAAATTAATGCACAGATCGTGGTTGTGTCCGTTGGGATTATGGAAACCCCGGTAGACTTTGTAAAAGGCTTTTCTTAAAGGGTTATTATGTGGACAACATATTAACCCAGGCTCGGTTTGACCATGATTCATGTACAGTTATAATCAGAGTAAGGTTTCTATAGAAGTCTAGACTAGTACCCTCAAGCGGACGACTTGAGGGGGAAAGGCACGGGACCGTCGACTACACCGCTGATCGACTAGTTTTACCGCAAATAAGCCTTTCGAAGTTCAAATAGGGTGATATAAGAAGAGCGCAAACACTCATCAAGCATTGCTAATGTATTAATTACGCACGAGTGGAATATGATGTTGAGCATAATTTATGCAACAGAAAATAGTACGTTGTCACGTATTTGCACGATGAAAAAATGATAAATGAGGTATTTAATAATTGTTTAAATCATATAGGCATGATTTCTAGGTTTGAAACTGATTTTTTATTCCTATAGGCATGGTATCTATTAACCGTGTGTAGG
Source organism: Nicotiana paniculata (assembly GCA_005239505.1). Classification (NCBI taxonomy): domain Eukaryota; kingdom Viridiplantae; phylum Streptophyta; class Magnoliopsida; order Solanales; family Solanaceae; genus Nicotiana; species Nicotiana paniculata. The sequence continues at coordinate 18,199 of ML366332.1, read as the reverse complement.
CAGAAATTAAGCAGATTGCCAGGAAAAGATTATTATTTCAAACAAACAAGATCCTATAGACATGGTTACTAATGCACGTTTTGTTGAAAATATGTGTAGATTCTATGAACAGGATTTCTAACGCAGAATTAAACGAAAAGTCCTATAAGCAGGATCTCTAGTATGCAAATGTGAAAACACATAATCAAAATAATCGGGAAAATCCTATAGGCAAATAAGGCATGGAATCAAAATGGAATCCCATGAATCAAGAGGGAAAAGTATGACGGCGGGCTAGGGTTTGGGGGTGAGAGAGAAGAGAGGAGAGGATCAGGTGACGACGGGTTTGGGGGGAAATGAAATAGGGTTTGGAGGGGTTTTGATATATTAAAAGGGTTTGGGTAGTTTAAGGCCGTTGATCTTCTGAGATCAACGACCAAGATTAGATATTTAGGTGGGGCGGGTTTAATTAGGCGGGTATAGGTATGGGTATGGGTATGGGTAGTGTATTGGGTATTGGGTTATGGGTTAGGGTAATTGGCCTGGTTAGTATTGGGCTGGGAGGTCCGAAATTAATTAAAGAAAGGGGCTATGTTTTAAAAACCCACTTAAATTAATAAAATAATTAGTAATTAATAAAAATGCTATTTCTATATGAAAATAATTTAAAATAATCACTTAATATTATAAAAATATAAAAATTTATTTTCCGTGTAAATAAAGTAATTATGCATGCATGGGCTATTATTGCAAAGTTATTGCAATTATAACTTAAAGATGTAAATGTAATTATGCATAAATTGATTAAAGCTTAATATAAATATAAATGATAAAATTAAGTAATAAAGTTATAATAAAATCATTTATGATGCAATTAGTAATTATTTAGATAATAAAATGATGGAATAAATTAATTAAAAATCCTTTAAAATTACAGAAAATTATGAAAAAATACTAGTTGATGATCATGCACTATTTTGAAACTATATATGTATTTTTGAAATATATATGAAAAAAATTGGGTATCAACAAGGCCCTCGGCCTCACTCAGCCAGGAACCTCTCAAGCCACATGGACTATCAGTAAAACAGGGAGCTCAGCCCCAAAATACCATTTTATGCAACAAAACGAAGTAAATACGACTGAGTTATGAAACCAGTAAAACACGGCATGACTGAGTGCAAAATCTTAAAACATACAATGAGGAAATAGTAGTAAAACCCCTGAGGGTCCAAACAACTTGACATGAGGCCCAAATATGGCATTCAACCCAAAACATAGTAATATTTTCTAAAGCATAAAATATCATATAGTTTTCAGTCAAATACGCAACTTAATAGTTGCTATGGGACGGACCAATTCATAATCCCCAACGGTGCACGCCACACGCTCGTCATCTAGTATGTGCGACAGATCAAAAATAGTGAAACGATGTAAAATTCGGGGTTTCATACCCTCAGGACAAGATTTACAATCATTACTTATCTCAAACCAGACGAAAATCTACTCCGCGATTACCTTTCCGCTAGACTCGGCCTCAAATTGCCCCAAATCTATTAAAAAATCAGATTCATAACATCAATATACTCTAAAGGAACCAAGCCCATGCGAAAAGAATCAAATTACATAAAAAATTCTGAAATTGGCCAAACCCGACCTCCGAGCCCACATCTCAAAATCCGATAAAAATCACATCACCAGAATCCTTATCCTCTCACGAGTCCATGCATACCAAATTCATCAAAAACTAACCTCGTTTGATCCCTCAATCACCCAATTCTTAGTCTCAAATTCAAAGCCCTAATTTCCCAAATTTTCACCCTTACGTCTCACAATTTCATGCTTAATCAGTCAAAATCTACCATAGAATCAAGTTTTAGGTTCAAGAATATTACCTCAAAGTGATCCCCCTTGAATCCCTCTTCAAATTTCTCCCAACAGCTTCAAACCCCTATGAAAATAATGAAGAAAGGCTAAAATTCGCGAAGGCAAGAATTTATATGATCTGCCCCAGGGGTTCCGCATCTGCGGTCCCGCATTTGCGACCAAATGTCCGTATCTGCGGACTTCACTTAAGGATCCCAAATTCGCACCTGCGATCTATCCTCCGCATCTGCGGCCCACAAGTACGACTCTCCTTCCTCTTCGGCAATGGACCCCAGGACTGCCAAACTCCACACCTGCGACACCAAAACCGCACCTGCGATCACCCTTCCGCAGGTGTGGAAAACCAGAAGGGTTATAGCAGTAGGCCCTTTGCTGCATTCTCCAACTTTCAACCCCCGTTAGCCATCCAAAATCAATCCCGAGACCCTCAAGGCTTCAAAAAAATATACCAACACCTCATATAACATCACCCGAACTTAATCGAACCCTCGGAACACTCAAAACAACACCAGAACACCAAATCAACTCGACATTCAAGCCTAAGGATTTCTAAACTTCCGAAATTCGCCAACGATGTCGAAACCAACCAAACCACGTCTGAATGACCTGAAATTTTGCACACACATCAAAAACGACATTACAAACCTACTCCAACTTCCAGAATTCCATTCCGACCCCGATAGCTAATTTTCCACTACCAACCGGAAATTGCCAAAAATCCAATTTCGCCAATTCAAACCTAATTCTACCACGGACCTCCGAATAACATTCCGAACACGATCCTAATTTCCAAATCACCTAACAGAGCTATTTGAACCATAAAAACCCAATTCCGAGATCATTTACCTATAAGTCAACTTCCGGTTGACTTTTCCAACTAATTAACCAGCTTAAGAGACTAAGTGTCTCATTTCTCTCCACAACCACTCTGAACCCGAGCCAATCAACCTAACAAAACATAAAATATCTGAACCACACATAATGAAGCAGAAACAGGGAAAACATGGCTAAAACTCTCGGAACGACCGATCGGGTCGTTACATTTTCCCCTTCTTAAACAAAAGTTCATCCTCGAACGAGTCTAGAAACATAATTGGAGTCTCAAATAGGTGTGGATATCTGCTCCGCATCTCCCGCTCGGTCTCCCAGCTGGCCTCCTCCACTGAATGCCCTCTCCACTGCACCTTAACTAAAGTTATATCCTTTGACCTCAACCTTCGAACCTGCCGACCCAAAATAGCTGCTGGCTCCACATCATAAGTCATATCACCCTCTAACTGAACCGAGCTAAAGTCTAAAACATGGGATGGGTCACCAACATACTTCCGAAGCATGGAAACATGAAACACTAGATGAACACTCGATAATCTGGGTGGAAAAGCAAGTCTATAAGCCACCTCCCCTACCTTCTGAAGCACCTCAAAAGGTCCAATAAACCGGGGGCTCAACTTGCTCTTCTTCCTAAAATACATAACACCCTTCATGGGTGACACCTTCAGCAAAACCTTCTCTCCATCCATGAAAGATACATCACACACCTTTCTGTCTGCATAGCTTTTCTGCCTAGACTGCACCGTGTTAAGCCACTCCTGAATCAACTTCACCTTATCTATATCATCCTACACCAAATCTGTACCCAAGAGTCTAGCCTCACCCGACTCAAACCAACCGACTGGAGATCTATGCCTTCTCCCATATAAAGCTTCGTACGAAGCCATCTGAATATTCGACTGATAAACATTATTATATGCAAACTCTACGAGTGGTAGAAAATGGTCCCACGAACCCCCAAAATCAATGACACAAGCACGCAACATGTCCTCCGGTATCTTAATGGTGTTCTCAAACTACCCGTCCATCGGGGGGTGAAAAGTTGTGCTCAACTTGACTTGAGTACCCAACTCTCCCTGCACGGCCCTCCAAAAATGCCATGTGAATTAAGTACCTCTATCAGAAATGACAGAAACTGGAACATCATGCAGCCGAACAATCTCCCAGATATAGATCTCAACTTACCGCTCCGAAGAGTACGTAGTACCAACAGGAATGGAGTGTGCGGACTTGGTCAGCCGATCCACGATAAACCAAATAGCATATAACTTCCTCGAAGTCCGTGGGAGCCAAACTACAAAGTCCATGGTGATCCGCTCCCACTTCCATTACGGAATATCCAACCTCTGATGCAATCCACCTGGTCTCTGGTGCTCATACTTGACTTGCTGACAGTTGAGACACCGAGCTACAAATCCAACATTATCCTTCTTCATCTGCCTCCACCAATAATGTTGTCGCAAATCCTGATACATCTTCGCAGCACCCGAATGGATGGAATACCGCGAGCTGTGGGCCTCCTCAAGAATCAACTCCTTTAGGCACACATATCCGACCCTGCATACTCATCACACCATCATCACCAATAGCTACATCCTTGGCATCACCTCTCCGGATCTTATCCTGAAGAACAAGCAAGTGTGGGTCATTATACTGGCGCTCTGTGATACGGTCATAAAGAGAAGACCTGGAGACTACGCAAGCCAATACCCGACTTGGCTACGATATATCCAACCTCAAAAGCTAGCATGCTAGGTCCTGAACATCAAGTGCTAAAGATCTCTCTGCTGCTAGAAGATATGCTAGACTCCCCAAACTCTCTGCCCGGCGACTCAAGGCATCGGCCACTACATTGGCCTTCACCGGATGGTATAGAATAGTGATATCATAGTCCTTGAGAAGCTCCAACCATCTACGCTGACGCAAATTCAGATCCTTCTAGTTAAACAAATGCTGCAGACTACGGTGATCAGTAAAAACCTCATAATGAACCACATACAAATAATGACGCCAAATCTTCAAGCGTGAACAATGGCTGCTAACACAAGATCATGCACTGGATAATTCTTCTCATGAGTCTTAACTGGCGCGAGGCGTAGGAAATCACCCCACCCTCCTGCATCAATACACAACCAATGTCTATCCTCGAGGAATCACAATACACGGTATAAGAACCTGAAGCTGATGGCAACACTAACACTAGAGCTGTGGTCAAAGCCGCCTTGAGCTTCTGAAAACTCTCCTCACATTCGCCCGACCACTTGAACGGAGCACCCTTCTGGGTCAATTTGGTCAAGGGCGAATCAATAGAAGAAAACCCCTCCACAAAGCAACGGTAGTAGCCCGCCAAACCAAGGAAGCTCCTAATCTCTATAGCTGAGGACGGTCAGGGACAACTCTACACCGCCTCTATCTTCTCCGGGTCTACCTGAATACCCTCACTGGACACCAAGTGCCCCCAAGAAAGCTACTGATCCAAGCCAAAACTCACACTTGGAGAATTTCGCATAAAGCTTATCCTCCTGCAATCTCTGCAATACAACCCCTTAAATGTTGAGCAAACTCTTCCTGGCTACGAGAGTACACCAGGATGTCATCAATGAACACAATAAGAAGGAATCCATACACTATTTATCAAATGCATGAACGCTGCTGGGGCATTGGTCAGCCCAAAAGACATCACCAAAAACTCATAATGGCCATAACGGGTCCTGAAAGTTGTCTTAGGAATATCTGAATCCTGAATCTTCAGCTGATGATACCTGGATCTCAAATCAATCTTAGAGAACACCCTGGCTCCCGGGAGTTGGTGAAACAAATCATTGATACGAGGCAAAGGATACTTATTCTTGATTATAACCTTGTTCAACTGCCTGTAGTCAATACACATTCTCATAGAACCATCCTTCTTCTTCACAAACAACACTAGTGCACCCCAAGACGACACACTAGGCCGAATGAACCTCTTATCTAGGAGTTCCTGAAGCTGCTTTATCAATTCATTAAACTCCGTCGGTGCCATACGATGTGGTGGAATAGAAATAGGCTGAGTCCCTAGAACCAAATCAATACCAAAATCAATATCCCTGTCGGGCGGCATGCCCGATAGGTCTCCAGGGAACACGTCCGGAAAATCACGGACCACAGGAACAGAATCAATAGTGGGAATCTCAGCACTGACATCCCTAACAAAAGCCAAATAAGATAGACACCCTTTCTCCACCATATGCTGAGCCTTCAGGTATGAAATCACCCTGCTAGGCACATAATCAATGGAACCTCTCCACTCAACCCTCGAAAATCCCAACATCGCTAAGGTCGCAGTCTTAGAGTGACAATCTATAACAGCATGACATGGAGAAAGACAATCCATGCCCAATATCACATCAAAGTCAACCATGCTAAGAAATAAATATCCACTCAGGTCTCCAGACCCTCAATAGATACCACACATGACTGATACACGCGGTCCAAAACAATAGTATCGCCCACCGGAGTCGATACATGACAGTGTAACAAAAGACTCATGGGGCATATCCAAAAAATGAGCAAAATATGAAGAAACATAGGAATACGTGGATCCAGGATCAAATAAGACTGAAGCATCTCGGTGACAAACTGAAACAATACCTGTAATCACTGCATCTGAGGCCATAGCATCTGGTCTGGCTGGAAGTGCATAAAAATGGGCCTGGCCTCCACCTGTTCGACCTCCCCCTCTAAGGCGGCCTCGAGCTGCCTGACCTCCAACCCTAGCTGCCTGGGTGGGTAGTGAAGTAACTGGTGCTGAAGTCGATGGCTAACTCCTCTGCTGAGACGGGCCCCCATGTAGATGAGGACACTGCCTCCACATATGCCCCAACTCTTCACACTCATAACAACCTCGTGGTGCTGGTGACGGGGGCTGAAGGGAACCCCTAGCACCGGGATGACTAGTAGAAGAACCTGGCATGGAGGAACCCTGAACTGATGGTGCACGAGATGAACTCTGGGCTGCAAGGGCACTGAATGATGAGTGGACCGGATGAGAACTATGAGGACCACACCCCGATGATGCACCACCATAAGTTGGGCGAGCTGGCTGAGCAAGCCTAAATGAGCGGCCTCTGCTATGCTGAAACTGACCTCTGGTGGGAACACTACCAAAGCTACCAGATCCCCGAGGCCTCTTGGCCTCCCTCTCATCTCGCTCCTAGCGACGAACTGACTCAATCTCACATGCAATATTAACAACCTGCTCAAAAGTAGCAGCCGATACCCTCTCTCTGGTCATAAGAATCCGGAGCTGATATGTAAGGCCATCCACGAACCTCCTGATCCTCTCTCTCTCTGTAGGTACCACCAAATAGCATGACAGGCTAGCTCTGAAAATCTCATCGCATCTCAAACTGCATGCGCAACTCCTCTCTGCGGGACTGTGCTACATACTTCTCTAGCAAGAGAGTGGTAAACTACTTCTAGGTAGGGGCGCTGCATCAACAGGCCTACGCCTCTCATAATCCTCCCACCAAGTAAAAGCAGCTCCTGAAAATTGGAAAGTAGTGAAAGAGACCCCACTAGTCTCCAATATACCCGTTGTACGAGCATCCTCTGACACTTGTCCAAGAAACCCTGGGCATCCTCTCCCTCGGCACCACTGAAAGTCGAAGGCTGAAGTCTACCAAACATCTCCAACCTACACTGCTAATTATCAGGCATGACTGGAACCACATAGTCCCGAGCAGGTGCAACCGACTGAGCTGGAGGTGCCTCTGGTGTCTGAAGTCCCTGAATAACCTGCTCAGGTGTACGGCCAGAAGGAGTCTGAGTGCCTCCTCCAGCCTGAGAAGTAGCGGTCGTAGTAGAAAAATCAACCGCCTGTGCAAGGCTGGTGCACACAATCAAAATATAAGCCAAGGTCTCCTGAAGACCCGGAATAACAATAGGCATTGTCGGTGCCTGGGCCGGTCCCGCTAGAACTTCTATAGCTGAGACCTGATCTAGAATAACATGCGGGTCTATGGGTACTGCCCCGGCTGCTGCACGGGCTGCACCTCTACCTCTACCACGGCCTCGACTGCGGGCTCGACCCCTCGTGGATCACACTAGGGGCTGATCACCTTGCCCGGTAGCACGTGTCCTCACCATCTGTGAGAGAATGAAACTACAGAAGTTTAATTACCAGCATCAACAGATTCACATGACAAGAATTGAAGAATGTGAGATTTCTCCTAAGGGTTCTGCAGCCTCTCGAAGATAAGTACAGACTTCTCCGTACCGATTCGCAAGACTCTACTAAACCTGCTCATGACTGGTGAGTCCTATGTAACCTAGGCTCTGATACGAACTTTTCACGACCTCAAAACCACCCTGGTCATGATGGCGCCTATCGTGATACTAGGCTAGCCAATTCACTACTTATAGCATAAAGAAGCCTTTCGTTCAAATCATTACTAATTCGATACTTCATAAAAATTTCCGTTTAAACATTTCAAAACAAGCAAGGATATACTAAACATTAAATACAACCCAAAAACCCGGAGTCACTAGTCATGAGCAACTAAAAGAGATACACGTCTGATACTATTTATTTAATACATGCTGAGTCTGAGGAAATAAATGCTATAAAGGTAGGAAGGAGAAAAGGCAAGGTTGCGGACGCTGTGCAGCTACCTCGCAAATCTCCGAAAACTCTGAGACAGGAAAGGACCAACTCTCACTCTGATGCCCTGGCACCTGAATCACATAAATCCACCTCATGAAACCACAATAAGTACAACATGCCTTCATAACAGTATATAAGTCAATCTCTCACTTAAAACGAAATTTTAGTAAAAATTATTTGAAGATATTTTTCCAATAGTTTCAAAAGAGTTTCAATGAATGTTTAGAGTAAAAGTGATGAAAATCATAAATAGCCCCTCGAGCAAAACATGTATCATAAACCGCCCCTCGGGAAACATCATAATCAAGAACACCCCTCCGGGCAACACCATATCACTCACTCAAGTACCCGTGCTCAAATGGGGTGTACAGACTCCGGAGGGGCTCCTACAGCCCAAGCTCTATAACAAGCCATCTCGTGGCATAATTAATCAGGCCCTCGGCCTCTCATATATCATAAATCAGTACAACATGCTACGCCGCGCAGCCCGATCCCATGATATCCTCACAACACAGGCCCTTGGCCTTACTCAGTTAGAAATCTCTCAAGCCACTCGGGCTATCAGTAAAACAGGGTGCCCAGCCCCAAAATACTATTTTATGCAAAAAAATGGAGTAAATACGACTGAGTTATGAAACCTGTAAAACACGGCATGACTGACTGCAAAATCTTAAAACATACAGTGAGGAAATAGTAGTAAAAAACCCATGAGGGTCCAAACAACTTGGCACAAGGCCCAAATATGGCATTCAATCCAAAACATAGTAATATTTTCTAAAGCATAAAATATCATACAGTTTCCAGTCAAATCAGAACTTAATAATTGCTACGGGACGGACCGAGTCACAATCCCCAACGGTGCACGCCACACGCTCGTCATCTAGCATGTGCGCCACTTCAAAAATAGTGAAACGATGTAAAATTTGGGGTTTCATACCCTCAGGACAAGATTTACAATCATTACTTACCTCAAACCGAACGAAAATCTACTCCGCGATGCCCTTTCCGCTCGACTCGGCCTCAAATCACCCCGAATCCATTCAAAAATCAGATTCATAACATCAATATACGCTAAAGGAACCAAGCCCATGCGAAAAGAATCAAATTGCATCAAAAGTTCCGAAATTGGTCAAACCCGACCCCAGGCCCACATCTCGAAATCCGATAAAAATCACATCACCAGAATCCTTATCCTCTCACGAGTCCATGCATACCAAATTCATCAAAAACTAACCTCGTTTGATCCCTCAATCACCCAATTATTAGTCTCAAATTCAAAGCCCTCATTTCCCAATTTTTCACCCTTTAGTCTCACAATTTCATGCTTAATCAGTCAAAATTTACCATAGAATCAAGTTTTAGGTTCAAGAATATTACGTCAAAGTGATCCCCCTTGAATCCCTCTTCAAATTGCTTCCAAAAGCCTCAAACCCGTATGAAAAATAATGAAGAATGGCTAAAATCTGCGGTCCTGCATTTGCGACCAAATGTCCGTATCTGCGGACTTCACTTAAGGCTCCGAAGTTCGCACCTGCAATATATCCTCTGCATCTGTGGCCCGTAGGTGCGACTCTTCTTCCACTTCTGCAATGGACCCCAGTCCTGCCAAACTCCGCACCTACGACACCAAAACCACACCTGCGATCACCCTTCCGTAGGTGCGGAAAACCAGAAGGGTTATACTACTAGGCCATTTGCTGCATTTTCCAACTTTCAACTCCCGTTAGCCATCCAAAATCAATCCCGAGACCCTTGAGGCTTCAACCAAATATACCAACACCTCATATAACATCACCCGAACTTAGTCGAACCCTCGGAACATTCAAAACAATATCAGAACACCAAATCAACTCAAAATTCAAGCCTAAGGATTTCTAAAATTCCAAAATTCGCCAACGATGCCAAAACCAACCAAACCACGTCTGAATGACCCAAAATTTTGCACACACATAAAAAACGGCATTACAAATCTATTCCAACTTCCGAAATTCCATTCCGACCCCGATAGCTAACTTTCCACTGTCAACCGGAAATCGCCAAAAATCCAATTTCGTCAATTCAAGCCTAATACTACCACGGGCCTCCGAATAACATTCTGAACACGCTTCTAAGTCCCAAATCTCCTAATGAAGTTATCCGAACAATAAAAACCAAATTCCGAGATCATTTACCTATAAGTCAAATTCCGGTTGGCTTTTCCAACTAATTAACCATCTTAAGAGACTAGGTGTCTCATTTCTCTCCACAACCACTCCGAACCCGAGCAGATGAACCTAACACAACATAGAAGAGCTGAACCACACATAATGAAGCAAAAACGGGGAAAACGGGACTAAAACTCTCAGAACGACTGATCGGGTCGTTACAAAGATATTGCTTCAATTCAAAACATAACACAAGGGTTCCTACTTCTAACAAAATAAAAACTAACTCCACCCGGTTCAAACGAAACCCTTGAAAAAGGACCACGGATAAAAAAAAAAACCAAAGGGGAATTATTACACTACCTCACAAAGAAAATCTTTTTGTCCTTTTTCTTTAGACTTAAATCCCTCAAAAAAATTGTCTAGGAAATCCATCGTCGGGAAAAGTCCAATTTNTTTTTTCAATTTCATAATTAGTTTTTTTTATAGTAGTGTAGTATTTTAGGTTATTAATTAATATATATATATATATATATATTAATTAATAACCTAAAATACTACACTACTATAAAAAAAACTAATTATGAAATTGAAAAAAATAAAAAATTAACATACTAATATAATACTACTAGTGATCTAAAGGAATTCTCTCACCCCACACTTAAAAGAGTCAGTGTTCCCAATGTACAAATAAATCAAAACAATAACGAAGGTGAACAAGAAACTTCCTGAAAGACCAAAATCCGAAGCAATCGCGGCTCACGGGTTCTCAGACTTCCCCCATGCATGATCCTTTGTGGGGCACCACACACTTAGTTCTCACCATCTGGCTCGCTTTTGCGCATCTTATGACCTTGTTTCCACTGACTGTTCTTTCTATGTTCATAATCCTACAAAACAAAAGAAAACTACAAAAATAATATAATAAAAATAAAAATAAAAATAAAAGAAAGCGGTAAAGCTGGGTTGCCTCCCAACAAGTGCCTGATTTAAAGTCGTGACACGACTTGAATCACTTTTTTCCTCCACCTCGAACTTATGAATTAAGCCGCTAATTTGGCTTCAAGCTTTCTGTTATGCTCCATGGGCGGTGAGCCAAATTTAATTGGTCCAAGCAACCAATATCTCATTCTACACTTCTTGGCACGATGAATGTAATTCTCTCTCTCGGGCACGACGAATTCAAGAATGTAAGCACCTTCCTCGTCCGTTGGCTCCTCCAACAGCTCAGATGACTCGATTTCCAGGTCATCATCCAAACACAATGTTGAAAAATGTATGGACTGAGGACCAATACGCCCTAAATCTAGAATTATATTACTCTTTACATCCTCATATTTACATGCGGAGTCTTGAAATATAATATTATATGTTTCCTCACATGGCTCTAGTGTACTTTTCTCAACATGGGAATCATCAATAAAAACTCCACTTTTAGCTCCTCAATTTGACTTATAAGCTCCTTTTCAGCTTCACACAACTTAGAACTATTTTGTTGGGCGTTAGACGCAACAACCTTTTCATTCAATTGAGCTTCTAAGTTGTGAATAGTAGTGCCAAATTTATCGATCTCTTGTCCCAGTTCAACTCTTCCTTCTATAAAGTATCTCATCTCATTTGTAATTTCCTCACATTGAGCCTCATATATTTCTAACTTTTCAGCTTGTTTCACCAGCCAAGTTTGACTGAACATCTCCTCTTTTCAAAATTTTCCTCTTGCTGGTACTCGCTCTCTTCATTCAATTCGTCCATATTGACCTTCATTCTTGTGATTGCTACCCTCATTCTCTTCACATATTTTTTTTAGTTCATCCTGTTTCTCTGTTACTTGCCTCAAACTATCCCTAATATATGCACCAGGTTTCATATCATGCACTTCATTACAAGCACTGTTAGCAAGATTTTAATTAGGGCTCAGAGAAGAATGAAAAGAATTAGGATAACCATACCAATAGACATCTTGACCACCACACATATTACAAATATTTCACTTAAAGGATTGAGATTGTGCGCACAACTCGCTCCCCGGAACATTCTGACAATTTTCCCACCAATGGGGTCCTCCACAATATGGACAAGGATCATTAAAATAAGAATAACCATCGTTCGAATAACTTTCATTCCAAGATTCCATGTTAAAATGAATAAAAAAATACTAACTAAACTAAAACAAAAAAAATGAATAGATAAAAAAAGTAAGTATCTAATCTAGAAAAATAGCTAATTTCTAAGCCTCGGCAACGGCGCCAAAAACTTGTTGCGGACAAACGCACACGCAAATATACGTGGTCGTCAAGTAATAAAGTAACTAAAAGTCGGATGTAGAACCCACGAGGACTTGTGATCAACTATTAACTAAATTAGACTATCCTAACTATCTAAACAAGAATTAAACCTAGAAGTATTTGATTCTAAACTGATTAAAATAAAGAAAACAAATAGTAAACTCTGAACAAAAGGAAACCAGATTTTTATGTTATCAATGCGATGAAAACTGTCTAGGGCTATGGTATATCTAAAAATCATATTTTATTCTTGAATTGAATTGACTGATTAATTTATCTGATTTATTGGTTGACAAAGTTAATATTGCTCATAAGAATCTGTCGAGTTCTTACTACCTATTCAAGCTAACCTAACGCCTATATGTTTCTGGAATTAGAACTAACAAAACGCATCTATAATTCCTGTAAATCAACCAAGCAATGCAATTAGGTATATGTCTATCCTAACCGCGAATCCATTCCCCGATGCCCAGGTTCAAGAACTTGCTCTACCCAATCCTATATGCAATCTAGAATTCCCACTTTCGAGTTCAACTCTAGATTTGTAGATAGTATTCAATTGGTGATCAAGAAATCAAATAATTAAGCACAAGATTGAATAAATAAACCAATATGATAAATCAAGAAATCAAAATCAATATTCGAATAACAATAGTCATGAAAGAAACACAACCCTAGAATGTGAAGTTTTAGCTCCACATAGATATGGTAGCCAATCAACAAATCATGCAAAGAAACATAAAAAATACTAAGTTTGGTTGAAGAAAAGATAAAACCCGGCCTCCACAGTGGCTCTGTGCTCTCCCTAGGTCAAAAGTCTGTCCAAAGTTCACAAAAACAATGTTTTTACATGTATTTACACAAAGTAGGATCAGGACCAGACGAAAATACCTTCTCCCGCATGAAATAGGACTCTGGCTCTGTAAAATTTACACAAGAACACCGCATGGGGTGACGCGCCACACGGTGTGCTTTCGAATGATATATTGTGGAGCCGAAACGTATTTTCGAGCGAAAAGTTATGTACATTTTACTGGACAATGCTTAGTATGCCTGCTCGATTCTTCGTTTCGTTCTTGAAGTGCACTATCATGCGTTGATCCCCGAACACGACCCCAACTTAATCTTTGGGTCAGACTTCCAAGCTACAGAATAGCTTGAATTCAATCCATAACATCTACATTGATCGGAATCACTCTTAATAAGCGACTAAAATACGTAATTATAGCATATCATCACTTTCTCACATAGAAGGCAAGTAAACAAGGATATCCATCTATATTCACCAATATCAAAAAAACCTCTTAACCGATAAGAGTGCTTAACTACATGTATGCTTGTGCATGTGTCCTAACATAGTTTATACTAGCTAGTAAGCAGAAGGAAAGAAACAGACATCACGTAGAATGTTTCCTCACAATTTTCACAAGATAAAACTCACACAGATAAGAGTACTACTACACAATATCAACAACAAGAATTCCCCTAGGCCATCACAATGCATCACAAATCAATCCCTGACACAGCTCACCTTGTCTCGCCATGTGTGCAATAGTAAAGTAAATGTCCGTCGTATCTCGCCACACGTGCATAATAATATTCCCACCTTGTCTCGCCACATGCGCAACCTACACATATATATATCCCGCCTTGTCACGCCGCACGTGGAAATATCAACAGAAACCACAGCACGACAGAAACCTCATGCAACCCCATATCAACAACCGCACGACAGAAACCTCGTGCATCACAATAACAACAACCGCACGGTAGAAACCTCGTGCACCACTACAACAAGTACAACAACAACAATGACAATAATACAAAGTACGACAAGTAAATCAACTCAAGAACCTTCGATCACAAGAAACGGTAAACTAGTTCACAAGGAATAACCATAATAAAGAATACTAACCGTAATAAGAACAGCTCAACATGGAAGGAAACAATATGTAAAGATGGTGCCAAAATGTACGGTTCAAAAAAAAGAAACTAACATGAGTCACATAATTCCAAATAAGGGCAAGTCCACTAAGGCATAGGATATCTAAGTTTCTTTTAAGTTTGGGCAATTATGGCAAAGATACTGCCAATTCAAATAAAGATAAGCAGCGAGAAGATCACCATAATCTCAACTAAAGGAGAACATTTACAAAGGGGATAACTACAACTTCAAATAGAGATAAACGATTTAGGGAGAAGGTAACATGGCAATGGAAGAGATAACAGTCTCAGTTAAGGCACATATGAATCAAGTAAAAATAAGAGTGGATCATGAAGTAACTGATTCTAATTAAACATGTAAAAGTGAAACTAGTAAATAAGGAACGTAATCATAACAAGAAAAATTGCATATTCAATGAATACAGGGACCTAGGAACCCTAAAAGGCCAATTTCCACAGTAAGTTCGAGTACGTACTCGTCACCTCGCGTACACGGACTACAATCAACATAGAAGACTCAAATCCTAAGGGGTAGTTCCCCGCACAAGGTTAGGCAAGATACTTACCTCAAAGAAGATAAACTGGTACTCTAAAATGAACTTCTCGAGTGAAATAACCTCCAGACGGCTCAAATCTAACCAAACTAACTTCAAAGCACAAATAAAACTTATAAGAAACTATTCTGGATCATAAAGTCTCCATCTTTATCAAAATCTAAAAATCGATACCAAAAGTCGACCCCCAGGCATGAACCTCGAAACCCGACAAATTTTACAAAACCCGAACACCCATTCTGATACGATTTCAACCATACTAAACTTATCAAATTCCGATATCATTTCGTCCCTCAAATCACGATTTTTCATTTTGAAAGCTTTTTCAAAAACTACCATTTTCCTCAACCCAAAACACAAATTAAATGATAAAAATGAAGATAAAATCATGGAATACATTTACTTCGAGGTGAAGAACACTTACCTAATCGATTTTCTTGAAAAACCCACAAAGAATCACTCAAAACCGAGTTCTACTAGTCAAAATATGATAAAAGTGGCCTAACCCTTGATTTGGAAAACTTATATTATGCTCAGGTTTGAAAGCATCACGGATGCGGAGAAAGGGATGCGCTTGCGAAGAAGAAAAATTTAGGCAGCCAGGAAGTGATTCGCGAACGCGAAGACACGCTCGCAAACGCGGAGAAGAAAAGACGGAAACCTACGCAAACACGAAGAGTAACGACCACCAGTGGTCAGGGCCTGGTTTCTACTACGCGAACGCGGAAAGGAGGACGCAAACGCGATGAAGGAAATGTGCGGAGCTACGCGATCACGAGGTATTATACGCGAACACGAAGAAGGAAATTGAGGTGGTCAGCAAAGATACTACACGAACGCGAAAGGAGCCACGCGATCGCAAAGAAGAACACCAGCAAACAGAAACAACAGTTCAAAAATAGGAGAAATTGAGTCGTAGCCCACCCGGAACACACCCGAGGCCCCGAAACCCCGTCTAAATCCACAAACAAGTTCTATAACCTAACACAGACTCGCTTGGGGTCTCAAACCACATCAAACAACACCGAAAATATAAATCGCACCACGAATCGAAATATGAACTTCCAAATCTTCCAACTTCGAGAACTCGTGCCGAAACCAATCAAACCAACCCGGAATAACGTCAAATATTGCAGACAAGTCCCAAATGACATAACAGAGTTGTTCCAACTCTTGGAATCGCATTCCGACCTAGATATCACCAAAATAAACTATTGGTAAAACCTCTCCACTTTCCAAACTTCAACTATCACTGGAATACTTCAAATTACCCTACGGACCTCCAACTTCAAATACGAACGCACGCCTAAGTCCATAATCACCATACGAAGTTTTCAAGACTTTACGTCACCGAAAGAAGCTTAAATTCTCAAAACGACTAGCCGGGTCGTTACATTCTCCCCCTCTTAAACAAATGTTCGTCCTCGAACATGCCAAGAATCGCTTCGAAGTCTTCAAATCACTGAATGCACACCTCCAACATACACCCACGGGTGATCCTATGTCACCCCAATCCACAGAAGATCAATGAAATCGCACGATAGGAATGAAGGAAGTGAAATTGACCTAATAGTTCCGTAGCCTCTCGAAGATAAGTATAGACGACTCTGTACCGATCCGCTAGAATCTACTAAACTCGCTTACAACTCTAACACCAATGAACCTAGAGCTCTGATACCAACTTGTCACGACCCAATTTAACCTCCATTGGGTATCGTGATGACACCTAATCTTAAGTACTAGGTAAGCCTAACATTTACGGAATAACAACAATAATAAATAACATCTAATAATTTCTGAAATGAAATACTCTATACAAATTACAATTTCCCCAAAACTGGTAGTACGAGTCATAAGCTCTACGGAGTTTGCTACAACTTCTAAATATAACTGTTTGGAAATAAGTAAAAACAGTGTGAAATACAAAATAGGAAGGTGACTCCGAAGCCTGTGAACACAGCAGCAAGTTTACCTTGAGTCTCCACAACAGCAATCCGCGCTGCTAGCTAATGATCAACCGACTTTGCAATACCTCGATCTGCACAAAAATGTGCAAAAATATAGTATGAGTACAACACAACGGTACCCAACAAGTATCAAGACTAACCTCAGTGCAGTAGTGATGAGGAACAGTCAATACACCTACTAGATTAAACAACCTGAACAAATATAAGTATAGAAACAACAATGTATGATATCTACATGAAGACTACGCGGTATGGCTAATAATATAGTAATTACAATAATAAAGGAAGACAATGAGTATCAGCGGAATTACCCAAATAGTGACACAGGAGAATGAACAGAAAACAAATCAAAAATCCAAAATCACGGATATAGAAAAGACAAGTAATAACTCAACAACGACGACCATTTTCACATTAGGCTTTAGTCAATAAACTCCACGAGGTACCGGACCTCGGGCAGATCACAACTCACGGGTCCCAATACCTGAACCCTAACTCTTGGCATCATGTGTCCTCATTACATCTCATAACCGCACTGACGACTCACGTGCCAAATAGAGCCATTCTCACATAGAAGGCAAGTAAACAAGGATATCCGTCTATATTCAACAATATCAAGAAAACTTCTTAATCGATAAGGGTTCCTAATTACATATATGCTTGTGCAAGTGTCCTAACATAGTTTATACCAGCTAGTAAGCATAAGGAAAGAAACGTACATCACGTAGAATGTTTCCTCAATATTTTCACAAGATAAAGCTCACACAGGTAAGAGTACTACTACACAAATATAAACAACAATAATGCCCCCAGGTCATCACAATGCATCACAAATCAATCCTTGACATTCCCCACCTTGTCTTGCCACGTGTGCGCAATAGTAAAGTAAATGCCCGCCTTGTCTCACCACACGTGCATAATAATGTTCCCAGCTTGTCTATCCACATGCGCAACCCCCCCCCCC
>MDKI01144333.1:0-43843 GCA_005239505.1 Nicotiana paniculata | reverse complement strand
AAGTGTTAAACGTGAACGGAGTTGAAAATATTTATTCCTGATTTTAATAAATTGCCTATGATAATCATGCTTAGTGTCTCACTTAAATATTCTAAATTGACCTTTAGCAAGTGTCTAATTTGACCCCTCATCACTACCTCTCTGAGGTTAGGCGGGCGACTTACTGAGTACATTTTTTTTTTGTACTCATGCTACACTTGCTGTGCATTTTATTGCACAGGTACTTTCATAGCAATGTAGAGGATTCGGAGACTTAGGCGAGCTGCATCATCCGGAGGCGATCTGCAGCTGACAGAGTCTCCCTCGTACTGTATTAATTTTATTTTAAATTTCCTTATCCAATTTGTATTTCGAACAGACTTTGTGATGATTGTATAAATTATTAGAAATTGCTCATGTACTTGTGACATCGGATTCTGGGATATATTTGCTAAAGTGTAGTATTCAAACAATTGTTTTACTTAACATATTATATTTGGTTAATATGTAGTAAAGTGAAAGGAAATATTTTTTATAAATGTTAAAACCAGAAATTTATTTCAATTACTTAATGATTGGCTTGCTTGACAATGATGTCCGGCGCCATCACGACCTTAGGGATTTTGGGTCGTGACAACATGGTATCAGAGCTCTAGGTTCCCGTAGGTCTCACGAGTCATGACCAAGTCTAGTAGAGTCTTGCATATCGGTACAGAGACGTCTGTACTTATCTTCGAGAGGCTACAGGGCTGTTAGGAGTACTTCCCTTCTTGATTCCTCATCGTGCGATTTGATTCCTTTGAGGCTTATGCCTACGTTTATTCCTACTCAATCTTATGCGTCGCGAGCGCTTGCTATAAATTAGGAATTTGAGGAATTGAAATGGTGCTACGGATGTAATTCGAGATGTTTCCATGTGTAACTGGTTGGGAGTTTCAGCTCAGTAGTTGTGTTTCTCAGAGCCTTAAGGCTATGCTCAGGTAGTGATGATGCTTGCGACTGGTTATCGCGCGATGTCGATATGATGATAGAATGCTTGCCCGTATGTTGGGGGTGATGAATGGTTCGGCAGAGGAAAGGCATTTGGGTTATGAATGGTCCGGTTGGTGTTAATAAGGTAGTAAGCCTTAGTGTCTTCAAGTGAAGTGGGATATGCACCTGTGACGTGAAGTCGTCGTCATTATCAAATGGAATGTGTCAAATTTGTCGGTGCTATGGTTTCTTCGGTTACGAGGGGGTCAGAGAATTGAGAAGAAGTATTGAAGAATGCGGTCGACAGAGACCGTGAGATGCGGTGGTTCAGTACCGGATAAGTGTTTATAATGAAGGCAGCTAGAAAAAGATGATCTTCGGGGAGCTTGAAGTCGTGGTGATCTGATGATTTGAGAGCTACAGATAATGATCCTGAAGTGAGGCTAGGCGGTGGTTCCATTTCTAGGAGGCCAGGTGTAAGAAGCGAAAGTCGAGCAGTCGCAAAGTGAGGGAGCTGCAGCATAGCTTGGAATTTGAAGATATTGTCGCGCATTAATGGATGTCCATGAGGAGCGTACGGACTAGTAAAGTTGGTAAATGAAGAAGGGCGTAGGATGGGGTATTGAATTCACAAAGAGCGTGCATTTCAGCGTCGTTGGAAGATGTCCGCGGGTGTTTTCCACAAGTGGGTTATATCCTGTGAATTGGTTAGCGATGGCATGGTTGGCAGGTCTCTGTGAGGGGTTCTAGTGGCTATTTGGTAGGAGGCAGAATGTGTGAATGATGCTAGAGAATTTGAGTACTTAGGGAGTGCTAACAAGAGAATTTGGAAGGATTGGACGGATCGATTGAGCAAGATCGTGTTATCAAAGGAGAAAGGATCTCGGAAAGGTCTAGAGTGGTGCAAGGAGTAGCTTCGGGCTAAGTGGGGGAGTCCCACCATCTGCAGTTGGGTTGAAGGATTGTGTTATCATAGGGTTGTGGATTATCGGTGTGATGGCAAGTTATTACCGCTAAGGGAAAGGAGTAAAATGGTGATTGTGCGTGGGATTTGATGAATGTGTGCAAAAGTTGGCCATGTCGGGCCAGGGTTAGACTCTGGAAGATTCAGAATTTTGCTTAAGGCATAGGTGAGTTGTCAGGGTAGTGACTCATTCACGTGCTTCAAGGGAAAGGTTGTTCATGAACTAGAAGAGCCTTGGAATTGATTGTATTCGGGGCTAGTCAGAGTGGGTGACTCTCAATAGCGGTCCTAGTAAATTAAAAAGTTAAGAATGCAGCGTTTAAGGGTTTCAGGCAGCAGAATGATCGAGAATCGAGCTTTTGCAGAGTAATTTCTGAGAAAAATGAGGATGGTTGGAATGTGTTATGATATGTTTCAGCATGCAGGACAGTATTGGAGGAGTGAGAGAAATAAACTCCGGATTATAGAAAGATTATCAGGAGGGTATGAGACGGGTTGCGGGATTTAGGCAGCATAGTCTCGTGAATCAAGGTCACTCGGGATGAGTGAGGGTTGAGTCTGCTATGAGTGGAAGGAAGTTGCTATTATTCCTGAAGCAATTGAAGATGATTAAAAAAAGATAGATTGATTAGCCATTGTTGAAATGGCACGTTTGCGGCAGTGATTGTGAGCATGTAATTTTTTCGCCTACTAAATACTCCTACAAAATTGGATAAAATAAATTAGTTTTACCAATTTTGTTGAATTTTAGTGTTAATCGTGAATTGTTTTTGCATTGCATATTCATAATTTATTTTTTTAAATTTGCATAATTAGGCGCATCATTATTATCGAAAATTATAAATTTATTATTTACAATTAATTGAAGTAGGTAACAAACAAATGTCAATTATTTGATGTAATGTAGTTTTAATGATTAAATCATTTTTTCCTAACAAAATTGTGAAATTAATTCTTCAAATGACATGAGTATTAAATTGAATGGTGTTAAATTAAATCAACCAATTAATTTATAATTAAACAAAGGTAAATTAGTTACTACGTCATTTTTAAGATTTAATCAGAATTAGTATCCATTAATCAAGTACTTGAATCAAACCAGGCTTGGGCCAAAACTACCCAGGCCCAATCCCCTCCCTACACACAAACTCCACCCAGGCCCAACCAATTAAACCCGGTCAGCCCCATCCGCGTCCAAACGACCCCGTTTCATCTAAAAGAGCAAATCCCAGGCGTTACAGCTGGGAACCCCTCTCACATCCACTATAAATATGTCCTAAAGCTACCCCATACTCCCAATACAAAGTATTACCTTCCCTCAGAGAACACCCCCCATCCCCTCCGTCTCTCTCTTCTGTATAATAAAACCCTAGCCGCCCTAGGGTTCCGCCGCCCGGAAATAGCCTACCGGCGGCGGAGCATCACCAAATGACCCCAAATTGTTACCAGACCATCTCCTCCTCCTCCTCGGTCACCTCCCACCATCTATTTCACCATAATCCCACCCAATATCTTCCAATTCCAGATCTAGGATTCCGAAACCCTAGTTTCTCCTATGCTCGTTGATTCAAGGACTTTCAACAATTCGGACCTTCATGAGTCGGTTGCTCTTAAAAAAACCAATTGATTCATGATGGTTTGACTTGTTCTCAAACTTCGGCGAGTCACCGGAATTCCTCCAAACCTCTCAAACTGGTACTCCCCCTTCCTATCTATCTGTTTCTTGTTCTTTTAAGATAAGATCATAAATATGCTGCATGTTTAAAAAATTGTTTAGGGCGAGGTTTTTCTTTATTGCTCATCTGATTCACGTTGTTTCTTCTTGATCAATCCAAGGCCCTTAACGAATTTCATGATTTAATCAGTTTGTTCTCTAATAATCACATCCCTAGCCTAGGTTTTTATCATTGTTTCGCATGTGTGTTTGTTTCTTGTCCTCGATCCATTTTCGGTTGATGGATTATGTTTGGTTTAGTTCATTCGTACATGTTTAAATTAATTGAACCATGTTTTAGTTAGTTGAATAATTCAATTTAGGTTTTAATGTTGGTAAGCCTTAAATATGTTTCATGACAGTCATGTATTTGTTGGTCAGATTCCTCATCATGATTGATAAACTATTTTTTTTATGAGTTTGTTTGGCTATTAATTAATTAGTTTGGTTGTTTTGCATATAGGATTTCTAGAATTTTTTTATAGTTAGTGTTCCCTAATCTACTGTTTTATCGATAAAACCTTGATCCTCATAGATTATTTGAACCAATGAACGATCAGGAATCGGTCAAGTTGACTAAATTCCTAGATTGCTTAAATTGTTAGTTAAATCTTTGATTTTTAGTTAGTTAATCCTAATCGAACTGAAATGAGCCACTTAACCTAGTCCTAAAGGATCAAATTAATTGGCCTAGATTAATTAACAACTTAAACCAGAGTTAATATATAGTTAACTAAGGAACCTAACCAGGGTTAGTCAACTCGAGTTAACATTAACCCAAGAAAGTTTAACCCTGGTTACCTAATGGTAATTTCAGGGACTTCAAGGGGTATATTAGGTAGTGTAGGTTAAGAAATCAGGTTTTAAGGGGTGTTTAAGTCATTTCATGGGCTGGAAGTTTCTAGAATAGAGGGCAGCTGTCCCAAAGGATAAGGGTGACAGCATCCCTATGTACTATTTCAGCTCTTGAAATGGGAATATACCATAGGATACCCCATTCCCAAATATTTTATAAATAGGCCCCCCTCCCTTTAGACTAAACAGATTTTGGACACTCTGAAAATTCACTCTACACTCTAAAACTGCCTTTTTAAATACCGAACACTGGAAATGAAAAAAAAAAATCAGAATAGTTCTTTATTCAAAATGTCCAAAACAAATCAGTAGAAAGAAATCTGTTTTCTCAAGAACTCTTGAAGGTTTTCTGTGGGTCTTCTCAGTTGGTGGTTTTCTCTCATTTGCTTCTGATTTTTCTGAAATTCTTCTGGTTTGGGTTGGGGAGCTGGGGTTAGTTTTTGGTCGATGTTTGCTGCTGCTGAATCCTCCTTCTTTTTGCTGATTATTGTTCATACTTGACCTTTATTTGGTCAAGCCCTTTTGTTGTTTTTCTATTTAAAAGGTATGTATCAGCTCATCCATTCTTAATGAAACTCTTGGATTGGAATCTTCATCTTCTACTCACTATATGAACCTGTTATTCTTGATAAACGAAGTTGCTTCTTCTGTTTTTTTTTTGTAAATGTGATTGAGTAAATGTAAATTAGCATGATAATGAATTTGTGAGTGTGACAAATACTGTTTTGATGTTAGTATGGCTCTTGCTGGTATATGTTGTTGCTTCAAATTATATGTACACAAAAAATGTTTAATACTCACAGTTCTATATTAGGAAATAAGTTGCACTAGGATGTTGAATCTGACCTTCTCTATGGTCATATTCTTCCTATAAGAGTGCAGAAATATGCTTTCAATTGAGCCTTTTTGGTTAATAAAGAGATTCAACAAGCAAGTCTCTAGATAGTTTAGGATGTCGGCATTAGGGTAGATGAATCTGACTTCTTAATAGTCAAATTCACCCCTTAGTAGTGCACAAACATTAGTATGGTTGGCGGAAGTTTACCCTTCGAAGGGGTATAAAGTATGTAGTTAAGAAGGGAATTAGAGTGAGGAATCTGAACCCTTGAATGGTCAGATTCATCCTCTAAAAATGCCTAAATAATCAAAGTTTCTATATAGTTTAGAGTTATGTTAGTATTAGCACTAGGGTAGATGAGTTTGACTTTTTGATAGTCAAATTTACCCCATGGCAGTTCATAATCAGTAATCTAGATTGCTGAAATTTTCCTTTCAAAAGATATAAAGTGTATCTAGGAAGAGCCTTAAGGTAAGGAATTCGAATCTGAACAATGGTCGGATTTACTTCTCAAAGTGCTAATAGTGGTCAAAATATTTGACTGAATACTAGTCAGAATAGGAATGACTATAAAAGTCTAAACGAAGTAGCATCATTTGGACTTAAGTCTAACCCCTCCTATAGTCAGATTCAGTCCAGCCAATGCATAATAGGACTTTGTTGCAATTTGACACCATTAGAGCCAAAATCCGACCCCCTATAATGGTCAGATTTGCTCTAAAAGGTGTATAACATATCTATTGTTGAGATATTCAGGAATTGTGAACCAAAAAGCTGCAAATGCACAATATAAAGAATCCAGATATGGAGCGGCTAATTAGAATTCCCATTTTAAGTAAGTTGCCTTGAATGGTCGTAAGAAATGTATTTCTTTTTTAGAAGTTGTATTTTTCTTCAACAAACTGTAATTCATTTATTTATGCACTTTTGAATCTTGTAATTTAAGGGACTGGATTGTACATTCATTCTTTAGTTTTTTTAGTTTATGACGTTCAAACTGAATTTTGAGGCGATTTTTTCTGAAATCTCTAAAAAGCTATTTTTAGTTCAAAAACAGGAATAGGTGTTTAATCAAAAGAAGACTTAGTGTTCGAATCAGTCCCCATGGAACCTTTCATAAATGTTTTTATCAGATTTTCAGAAACAGTTATTTCAAAATTCGGTTGCTTCAAGATAATTGGACTTAGCAGATTATTTTTTAATTCACCTTGTACCTTGTTAAACTTCCTGAAAATCAAAGAAAGAATTTGTTCTCTTAAATTCATATAATTGACCTTAAAAACTATTTGTTTTTTTAGGAATTTTGAAAGATATATAAAAAACGGATCTGCCATTTCCATCAAATTTAGAGGATGTTCCTTTAAACGAGCCTGTAGCAGTAGACACATGAATCCCCTCAATATGTATGAGTTATGAATTAGATCGTATATATGAAATTGAGCAAAATCATTTAGTTGAATATTTCAAATGTGGTTGAATGTGTTTATTCGGTTCCTTAAATGCATGATTGATGTTTAGGATTTGTAAATCATTGATTCTATTTTTTTAGGATTTCTTCAAAAACTTATCATTATTAGCATGCTCTAATTGAATTATATAGCTTCCTTTCTTTCAAAATTATTCATAAATAGGATTGGCCAAAAGGGTTAAACATTTAAGGGGCTAAAATATGGCCATAGCCCGAAACATGCTGTCTTTTAGGCTAGTGAACATCATTTTACGCAATCTTCTAGGTAGAGTAATACCTTTAGTTTGAAAATTGGGTAAAATCGAGTATCATTCTAAAAACTACCATAAACTACACTCGGGAGTGTGGCAACTCATGCCCCTGACCCTCAACTCTAAACAATTAATAAAAATGCACATAGCAATCACGGGTGCATTTCATGTGACGTGTTTGCCATGTGTTCAAAAACAAACAAGTGCACGCCATCGTGACTTGTCTAAGATAAATCCATAAATGTCCTAATCGATCTTAAAACTAAAATACTCCCTCAAATAGAAAACATAAAGAACAATCAAATATCGCCTCAAATAGGCACTATAAAACTGTCACGAACATAGTCTTGATTACGTAATCTACACTCGGGTGCGACAACTCATGTCCCCGTCTTCAACTTCAAATTATAATAAAAATCACATGTTATAATTGCGGGTGCATTTCATGTGGCGTAGTTATAATGTGTCCCAAAAAACAAACAAGTGCACGCCATTGTGACTTGTTTCAAGATAAATCCAGAAATACTAAAAGCGGTTAAAAATTAAGCGGCTAAATGCACAATAGGCTAAAATATGTAAATAATCAGATAATTTAGGCCAAATATTAATAGTTAAGCGACCGTGCTAGAACCACGAAACTCGGGAATGCCTAACGCCTTCTCCCGGGTTAACAGAATTTCTTACTCGGATTTTTGGTCGCAGACAACTTAAAACAGAGTCAAAATTTCCTTGGTTTGGGTTTTTAAAAATAAAACGGTGTCCCGGAGCATCGTCAAAAATCCGGGTGGCGACTCTGAAAACTAAAATAAATCCCAAATTCGATTAATGTCACTTTAATGGGAAAAACTCCCTTATTACCCTTCATTAATCCGGGGTAGTGAAAGAAGGAGGTGTGACAGTGATCAGTTCCTTCTGTGTGATTAAGTTATGCATGTGGTTTCTGCCGGTGTATGCGGTGCTTGTCGGTCGTCGTATGGATTTCATGTGGGAGCATTTGAGTGCTACAGCCTGTCAGGTGTAGGCGAATCCCGGAAGCGTTATGGTGGTATAGACTACTACTTAAGGATTTGCATGTTGGGTGATTGTGGGAATTCACTCGTGTGTTGAAATGGTACTCCTGAATTGAGTTAAGTAAAAGGTTTCTATATGATGAAGTGTTCACCCTATTGGTGGTTCAGAAGTTATGATGGAATTCTTGTGCTACCTCATATTGGCATGTTAGGTGCGGTAAGCAGTATATAACTGGGAGTAAGAATCGAGATTGCGGTTCAGCGTTAATAAGGAAGTCAGGAGCTCGGAAGAGAAAGAAAAAGAGATTCGAAAGTTCAGAGTAAGTTGGTGTTATCTTCAGTGTCACCTGAGATTGATATTCAGTGGAAGAGGCTTTGTACCCTGGTCATGGGTTCTTGATGTGTCTTGTTTCCTTGTGTGAAAGGTCGTGGAAGCATGACCGCGAAAAGATTGTATAAGTGTGACATGTAGTGACTTGATGGATGAAGATTTGGACTGAGTATAAAGAAGTGCAACTCTCTTTATTTGAGAAGTTATGCCTGAGAGGCGTTCAGTTCATTTGGTTGTGGATTGTGGGGTGTTTGTCCCTGCTATGATGGTTGTTCTTTCATATTATGAGAGGAAGTGGGTTAATGTGGACCCAAGTAAAGCTATTAGCCTAGTTTGGTGCGAGCAAGGTAGACTCGATGTTGTGGATGGATTTAGATATGATTACGGGCTCCGTACGAGCTAGGCATGTTCATTTCAGTAGAGCGTTTTTCATGGAAAGGTATTAGAACAACAGATGTTGTTCCGTCTTTGTCAAATTCATGTGATCTTATGATTGTGCCGTGTGAGTTGTGAAATGGATTGATAATTTCTGATGAGTTGAGATCCCCGCGTAATGATGATGTTATGTGAGCAGGATAGATCTTGAGATCCAGAGTGTGTGTATATATATATATATATATATATATCGCACCTCAGTTGTGCTTGAGTTTTGTAGCCTACGGCTTTATCAGTCTCCCCGGGATGGTATTATGCACTTAGCGTGCTTATGATCGATATTCAGTAGTTTGTAATAGTTAGAAAATCAGCTCCGTATATATATCTTCTTATGTAAATTTTATTTTATTCGGATTGGGTTGCACGCCACAACAGTGTGATGATGAATAAGGTTCCTATATTTATTTTCTCATGTTTTTCTTCCTATTATCTAAGAAAAGTTCATATCAGTTGCGTGAGTTGAATAGTCCTTTCTTGAGTCATTTCTTACCTATCATGTTCGAGTTATGGCCTATTGGCGTGATGTGGTATCATGTGAGGCTGTTGGTCATGTTTGGGGTGATTTGTTGTCTGAGCAGTTCATACTGGGTGAGACGAGATTATCGGATCAGGGATCAGTGTGATAAGGTTATGTGAAGTGTATATTAAAGAACAAATACCATTATTCAGGTGCATAATGAAGTGACGATTCTAGTCAATAGGAGGTACTCAATGATTTGTTAACTCTGCAGTTGGGTATGAATTTCTACACATCTCCTCCGTTGTGGTAGTATCGTCAGCATTATAGCAGGATGCACGTATATTTGTTATGAGGTGCATCAGGAGCACTAGATTCGTGAAATTTTGGCTATTAAGATTCAGGGAGTGCCATTGTGGTCAGATGATGAGTTATGTGGTGCATGGTGCTGATTCAGCAAAGGTATGCATTCATGTTCTGGTATATCGTGTGGTAGTTGATACGATGTTTATATGTTGGAAGTAGGCCTGGCAGAAAATTTCAAGTGTTGGAACTAGGTTCTGAGCTTATTATATGGATAAAAGAAAAATCTTCAGTTTTGATTAAGCTAATGTACTCGACTGGGTGGTGGTAGCACGAGTAGGTGCTCGGGGTGTTAAACAGTGATTTCAGATAACTCCAAAGCAGTTCTTAGCAGGTGCGGCTATGGCACCGCATGTGCGAAGGATTGATGGTCCGGCTAGGAGCGCAGGTGCGATGGTATTTCCGCACCTGTGAGGTCACAGATACAGGTTATAACGCGCAGGTGCGAGGTTGGCTTGAGTTGAGGACAGCCGCAGGTGCGGAGGTTTGGTCACACCTGCGATTCCGCAGGTGCGAAAAATGGCCTGGGCAGAATGTTTTAAAACCGAGAATTTGTGGCCATTTCTTCATTTCTTCTTTGGTTTGGTCGATTTTGGAGGAGCTTCAAGAGAGGATTTCTTCATGCAATGTCAAGGTAAGTAATTTTTTCATGTTTTTAAAGTTAAATACAAGTATGTGCATGGGACTAGACATGGAAATTGGTAGGAAATTGGGGAATCTTGAAGAAACCTAGAAAATGGAAATTTTGATTTTTAGCCACGAATTTGAGCATGGAATGTAGAGTAAATTGTATATTTGAGCTAGTGGAGCTATGGGTAGATTATACCTTCGAGAAATTTCGAATTCAGGGCACGTGGACCCGAAGGCATTTTGGTCATTTCACTGAGCGGGGTTGGGAAAGTATATATTTTGAATTTGTTGTGAGTATTAGGATAAATTTTCATTGCTTTACCCGTTATGTAAAAGTTTTTGGGCGTTGTGCATCTATGGAAGTCGTCGGAAGGGCTTGGAAGCTGGTTATAGGACTTCGGAGCGAGGTAAGTCTCCTTTCTAACTTTGTGAGGGGAATTGTCCCCCTAGGTGAATTTTAAGTATATGCTATTATCTTCGGGGGCTACGTACGCACGAGGTGACGGGAGTCCGTGCGTAGCTACTATTATGCCATATCCGGGTAGTCTAGGACCCACTAACATGCCTTACGTATTGTACCTGTAATCCTTCATGTAATACTAAACTGCTAATATAATCAAAATCATAATTGAATATCTAAATAAGACTAGAGTTCATTTTCTTAATCATCTAGAAAGATAATTGATTCCTCTATGGATAATTGTGTACCTGGTAGGGTTGTATTATGGAATATCATTAAACTTGGCAACTGAGTTTCAAAACAATGATTTAAAAGCTATATTACATGTCCCTTTAAGAAGAATTTTACCACTTTACTGAGAAAAACTACTTCTTGATAAAATACGGATTTATTATGTGGATATGTGTACATATGAACACCTGAGTCGCAGGTATGATTCGCGATCAGGCTAGCCTTATTATTTGTATGTATAACCATATCGCATGATCGATTCACGAGTGGAGCAGATAGATGCATCTATGGTTCGAGCCGGTCGACCCTTGGTAGTGCACAATTTATTATTGTTGGTCCGCACCGTTCGACCCTCGGCATTGCTTGCGCATGATATTTATTGCGTAGTTGCTATGATTTTTTCCTGATTACTGGCCTGAAATATTAAGTTGTCAATTGAAATGACAGAGATTTAAAGCTATTAAAAAAACTTTGGAAGAAGTTGTTCCTTCCCGTCGATTAATTGTTATTTGATTAAATAACCCATATTGATTAATTGTCATTAATATGACGAAGATATAAAGTGTTAAAGGTGAACGGAGTTGAAAATATTTATTCCTGATTTTAATAAATTGCCTATGATAATCATGCTTAGTATCGCACTTAAATACTCTAAATTGACCTTTAGCAAGTGTCTAATTTGACCGCTCGTCACTACCTCTCTGAGGTTAGGCGGGCGACTTACTAAGTACACGTTATTTTTGTACTCATGCTACATTTGTTGTGTATTTTATTGCACAGGTACTTTCATAGAAATGTGGAGGATTCGGAGACTTAGGCGAGCTACATCATCCGGAGGCGATCTGCAGATGACAGAGTCTCCCTCGTATTGTATTTATTTTACTTTAAATTTTCTTGTCCAATTTGTATTTCGGACAGGCTTTGTGATATTGTATAAATTTTTAGAAATTGCTCATGTACTTGTGACACTGGGTTCTGGGATATGTTGGGATATATTTGCTAAAGTGTAGTATTCAAATCATTGTTTTACTTAATAGATTTTATTTCGTTAATATGTAGTAAAGTGAAAAGGAATATTTTTCATAAATGTTAAAATCGGAAATTTATTTCAATTAATTAATGATTGACTTGCCTGATAATGATGTCTGGCACCATCACGACCTTAGGGATTTTGGTCGTGACAGAAAGATAGCTGAGTTATTTTTTTATTTATTTACTACAAGTTACTGCTGCGTTTAATTTAGCATTTCATTCATGCTTTATTAAATATTGTATACAAGTTATTATAAATGCCACGTCGTAGCCTCGTGACTACCTCGTCGAGGTTAGGCTCGGTACTTACCAGTACATGGGGTAGGTTGTACAGATATTGCACTCTGCAATTCTTGTGCAGATCCAGGTTCCGGTCAGGGTTGATTTCGAGTAGCAGCTAATGATTCGCACGGAGACACGAGGTAGATCTGCTGGCGTCCGCAGATTCCTGGAGTCTTCTCCATATTATTTATTTACTGTTTTATTTAATTTAAAATAGATTTATATTTTCTTTCAGCCAAATACTTGTAGTAATCTTTAGTAGTTCGTGATTTGTGACTCCAAATCCTGGGTAGATAGATATTAATATTAGTTTCGTGGCATCGTTTTATTTCTCCATAAATTATTTTGATATCATTTATTGGATAATATTAGTCCTCGTATTATGTTTTAATTGGTTTAAATGTTGAATCCCTCTAACATTGGTTTGCCTAGAAAGTATGGTGTTAGGCGCCATCACGATCCCGAGGGTTGGAAATTTGGGTCGTGACAAGGACTCAACTTGATCTGGTTTGGATCATTATTTTTGCAATATGCAAGACACCCCCACACTTTAAAATATCTTATATTAGGCTTTCTTCCCTTCCAAAATTCATATGGAGTAATTTGATTTTTCTTCATAGGAATCCTATTAAATATGTGACATGTATCAAGAAGTGCTTCTCCCCATAAATTAAATGGCAATTCAGCATGTAACAACAAAGCATTAACCACTTCTAAATAAATTTTATTTTTTCTTTCTGCTAAATTATTCTGTTGAGGAGTGCGAGGAGCAGAACATTCATGAATAATACCATTTTCTTCATAAAAAGTATTAAATTCTTTTAAAAAATATTCTCCCTCCTTATTACCCTTTAAAACTTTAATTCTTTTTTTCCTAATTGATTTTTCACTTCATCCTTATAATTCTTAAAAGTATTAAAAGCTTCAACTTTGTGTCTCAATAAATATACATAAGTATATCTAAAACTATCATTAATAAAAGTTATAAAATATCTATCGCCACCTCTAGTAGCATGTCATTTAACTCACATACGTCAGAATATATTAAATCTAACAAGTTTATGTTTCTTTCAACACTTTAAAAGGTTTTTTAGTCAATTTAGATTTAACACACAATTCACATTTTTTTAATTATTTTAAGTCACAAGAAATCAGTTCACTTTTAACCATTCTTTTCATAGTACTTAGGCCAATATGTGCTAAAGTATAATGCCATAAAGAAATTGAATCCAACATATAAACAAAAGCATCATTTGTCATTCCATCAGTAGAATAACCTTTTTCAACAAAAACACCATTTCGGGACAAAATTAATTTTCTCGATTCAATACATATTTAATACCCGATTTCTCCAAAAGTACCCCACTAACAAGATTTCGATTCATATCGTGAACATGTAAGACATTGGTAAGAGTAACCATCTTGCCCGAAGTAAACGCAAGTTTGACATTTTCCTTGCCAAAAACTTTGGACCTTCATTCATTACCCATTTGAATCTCTTGTTCATCAGTTACTTCTTTGTAAGTCTTGAAAAGGGACTTATCGTAGTAAACATGAACTGTGGCACATGTATCATACCACCAACCAAAAACTTTGCCTTGTATGGCATAGATGTCGCTCACAGTAGCAACGATCTCTTCATTTTCTTTTGTTGAATTCACTTCTGATTTCTGAGTCTTCTTAAATCTACGACCTCTAGCATAATGGACAGGTTTTTCACACACAAAGTAACATCCTTATTTGGACTTCTTGAATTTATTTTGATCATTTTAGGACCGAGAAAAACTCCTTTGCTTTGCTTTTCTTTGTTGGATTTGTTTGAGGGCTTATTCAAAGCATTGGCTTTATTATTGCCATTGTAAGAATTTTCATTCTTATCTCTCTCCCTCGATTCCTCTTCGATTCGAAGGTGCTTCTAAATTTCTTCAAAAATTTTTATAATCATGGAGAATTTTCTTCCTATATCCTTTCCATGATGGTGAAAATTTTGCTATAATTGCACCAACTTGAAAAGATTCAGGAAGTTCAATTCCAGCAACCCTCAACTGATTTACAATAACCTGTAATTCATGTACTTGTGCTAAAATAGGCATATCATCAGTAAACTTGAATTCAAAATACTTTGAAACCACAAACTTGTTGGTACCTTCCTCCTCGGCTTTATACTTGAATCCAAGGCATTCCATATCTTCTTAGCAGAAGGTTCGACAGTGTAGAGATCATAAAGACGATTTGAAAGTGCATTGAGAATGTGGCCTCTACACATGATTTCATCTTCCTTCCTCGTTTTTCGTTGTGCCTTGAGTTCTTCAGAATCATTATCCTTGGGCGAAGGAATTGGAGAAAGATTTGGATCGAGCACATAAAATATCTTCAAAGCAATAAGCATAAACTTCAATATGTCCCTCCATTTTCTGAAATTTGCACCATCGAATCGATCAAGACGGACAAAGTCTTGGTTCATGAGTTTGATTGTATCAGTATCCATGAAAAGTAACACAAGACCAAATTCTTTTTAATTCCTTTGAAGTCAACAGTAACGAAACTAAAAGGAACAATGGTGTTCGAAACCGATGAATCCAACACGTAACAGAGTACTATGTCCTTCTAACCCGTGATGAAAAAATCAACAACTAAGAATAATTTTATGTTGTGTAGAACAGAAAACTGTCCAAATATCGCTTTTAGATTGTTATTAGATATGAATAACGACCACAGATAAGAAGACTTGAAACACGTACGGAACGCTTTCCTAAAAGCAATATTTTCACCCTTTCCTCTGCGAGATTGCTATGGGATTATTGGCAAATAGCTTTAGTGAATATGACAAGTCTATGAATTTTTACACTAAGCAATCAGTGGAGAAATTCTATTGGAAAGAAGAACTATGAAACTTGATCTTTAGAATGGGAAGTTGGAGAAGAAAAAGTATTTTGAAAAAGGTTGTAAAAACTTTCTGTAAAATAATGTTTTAGAATTCAATCTTGTTTGAAAGAGAAAATCAGTTTCTTTATATAGACAAAACAGTTACAAAGAAAACGGACATATCCATTCAAGAAAATGCACACCCTTTCATTCCAACTTTAAAATATTAATGATAATTATATTTAAACAATAAATTCTAACATCATATATCAGACCAAAGCATGAAAATATTAGTATTAATAATTAGGACCACCAAGTCATGCTGTTTAATCTTTTGGCAGTCACATTCTCTTATCGAAAATAATAATTTCATTTCTTGTTTTTATCTTCATGCCTTTGCTGCTTATTAGATAGTGAAGGCTCAAAACCATTTAGCGAGCGATGGGCAGCCCGATGTATACATGAAGTATTCCTCATTCACGTAAGATTCGGGAAAAATCTATTGAATTAATTAGTGTTTGATGGGAGTATTTGAGAAGAGGATGTTTTGTGCCTCATAGGAAAAATAAAGAAAGAAAGAAGTATTTAAAAGTATTTCTTTGTCTTATATTATTTGAATGTTTTCAAGGATGTTTTGGAGAAAAACTAGAATTTGACTAGTTAATTAAAAGTGTTTTTAAAAGTAATTTCACAAAAATATTTTTAACAGTTTCTTATTTTTTAAATTCAAAATAGGTGACTATTGGTTTTTAAAGGTGAGTGTTTCTGACGAGATAAGGTTGTCAATTCCAACAGACTCCTAGAGGTATAATGAATACCCGTATCATCTCCAAAACGAGTGACAACTCCAGATTTCTTGCTCGTTCTCTTCTACTAATTTCTACAACTCACATATTTTGTTCTTATGAAAAATTCGAGTTAATTGCTAATATTCGAATTTCAATGGCTTTGTAAAATTATGAAAAAATTCTGTTATCATCCCTGCGGCAACAAAGTTGGAAGCTTAAATTCCATAACGAATGTGATTACTCTACCAAAGCTAGACTACTTCATCCCATTATTTTCTAACAAGGACAACTAGACAGTCTACTCTGATACAAGCATCAATAGCTGATTTTATTCCAAAGCTCTGCTTCCATTTAGCCAGTGAGGATTGAAGTGACATGGGACTATATCAATAAAAAAATGAAATAATTCCTTCGTATAACTCTAAATTTTTCCTCTTTTTTTTCACGTCTAAAAAGGATAAACGAAATTTGTCTAACAGCAACTTGTTGGTTTGAAAAGAATTACGGGCTTAAGTTATCTGAAATTACTGATTAGGATTAAATGAATAACATAGACAGAGTAAAAAGAAGAGAAGAAATTGGTATTCTTACGTGAATATTCCTTTTTTATGAATTTGTTTTTCTCCTTTAAATATTTATGTTTTTTACATTTTTATTTTCAGTTTAATAATATCTTTTCTAGATATGAGTTTTTGAAATGTTTTTCTTTAAAGAAAGCGTGAAGATATTTTGAGTAGTTAAATCTATAAGCTTATTCTTTCACCATTTAGGTGAATACTTCGGATCCTGTATACTGCTAAAATCGAGGATGCCCGATTTTATGGGCTCGAAGGTCTGCCTCGAGATTAAGCTTATACTGAAGCAAGTTCGAGCTCGAAGACACGAAGACCGAAGGATCGAGATCGGGTATGACCAACATCAAGCAACCGAATAGCGAGATATCAGCGATCGACCACAAATCTCAGCGGGAATCTCGGGAGTGACGGAACCGTCAATGGTTATTAACACCAATCATAGATTTTACTTCCGAAATTAGAGTTATACCTTATTTAGGATTCCTCTATTATATAAAGAGGAACCCTGTTCATTTGTAAGGATACATACACTTGCTAAGAAATAACAATATGTTGTTCTTTTACTTGCTTACATTTTACTACTATTCTTATTGTTCTTACTGTTCTTAACGCTTGATCTCGAGCATGTTCCAAATCGAGGTCGATAACTTGCAATGAGACTGTTTTGATTTACTTTAATCGTTCAATTCATTTATTTATCTAGTCATTTATCAATTAGCATTAAATCAGATCGTGTATCCTTATAACCCCATTACCAGTTTAATTGTTACTCGTATTTCGAGGTAAACAGTTTGGCACTCACTGTAGTGCTAAGGATAATAGTGATTGTTCAGTGCTAATTCTGGTAAAACACACTATTTTACACTTGTTCTCGTCAGGAATTTTTGTTTTTAGGTTGAATCATGTCTAACTCACAAAACACATCTACACACGGTGACAACAGCCTCGGACTCCACGGAGAAAATGAGAATGTTATCGCTCCAGGAATTGAGGTGCCGCAAGCTGACCTCGTAGGAGTACCGCCCGTCAAGCCAGTTGATGTCAGTTCATATGTTGCTTTGAATACGGATTCAGGCACAGACCTCGAAGGAAGTGTACGCAGAGAGGGTCGAACTGACGGTCGAGGTACACAAGGCAGAGGATATGAAGGAGTCAGTCTCCAAGTAATATTTCACTTGCTTCAAGCTCAACAAAATGCCATTGCTCAGTGCAAAATCAGCATAGGGCACCAAATAGGATCGAATAGGAGGTTACTTAACGTACCGAGCCAGTGCCTGAAAGATCGGGTGATAACACTTCGACAACCGATCCTGCTATAATGAGGATGCTCGAGGGGCTCACTAAGAGAATAGAATCAGGAGAAAAGAAAATCGAGGCCCACGAAAAGAAGGTAGAAACTTACAACTCCCGAGTTGACCAGATACCGGAGGCACCACCAATCTTAAAGGGAATGGATTCCAAGAAGTTTGTACAAAAGCCATTCCCTCTTAGTGCGGCTCCGAAACCCATCCCAAAGAAGTTCGGTATGCCCGATATACCTAAATACAACGGGACCTCTGACCCAAATGAGCATGTTACTTCTTACACGTACGCCACAAAAGGAAATGATTTGAAGGATCACGAAATCGAGTCCGTATTGCTGAAGAAGTTCGGGGAGACCCTGTCGAAAGGAGCTATGATTTGGTATCACAACTTGCCACCAAATTCTATCGATTCGTTCGCCATGTTGGCATATTCATTTGTAAAGGCACACACTGGGGCCATAAAGTTTGCAACAAGAAAATCAGACCTCTTAAAGTGAAGCATAGGGATAATGAGATGCTAAGGGAGTTTGTATCCCGATTCCAAATGGAACGTATGGAGTTACCACCAGTCACTGATGATTGGGCAGTTCATGCTTTCACCTAAGGATTAAATGAACGGAGTTCAATAGCATCACGCCAGTTGAAACAGAATTTGATCGAGTACCCATCTGTGACTTAGGCAGATGTTCACAATCGATATCAATCGAAGATTAGGGTCGAAGATTACCAATTGGGAGCCTCCTCGGGTTCAGTACATCCAAATCGGTCGACAGGTAAAAATCAGAGAGATGGTGATAGAGAATCAAGGCCGAATAAAGATTGATACCAACCATATGTTACAGATCGGAAGAATAACGGTTCGGGACGTAATTCTGCCCGGAACAATCGAAAGAGCGAGCGAGGGAAAAATTCTCGGGGACTTATGAGTAAAACCGACTTCGACAAATATACAGATCACCCAAAAGAACCTCTACTATCGGAGTACAATTTCAGCGTGGATGCATCTAGGATTGTATCGTCTATTGGAAGAATCAAAGATACTAGGTGGCCCAAACCGATACAAATTGATCCTTCTCAAAGGAACCCAAAGTTAATGTGTAAGTATCATGGCACACATGGCCATAGGACCAAAGATTGTAGGTATCTGAGGGAGGAGGTAGATCGATTATTCAACGAAGGTCATCTTCGAGATTTCCTTAGTGATCGATCTAAAAAAAATCACTTCAGAGAAAAAGACGCCAACAGAAAGAACGAGCAAGAAAAACCTGAACATGTTATTCACATGATCGTCGGCGGGGTCGACATCCCACAAGGGCCTATATTCAAACTCATTAAGGTATCAATCACCAGAGAGAAATGGACTCGAGGCTATGTGCCCGAAGACATGTTATCATTCAATGACGAAGAAGCGGAAGGCATTTCTCAGCCGCAAAATGACGCCCTGTTAATTTCCATTTTATTAATAAAGTTCAAGTTAAGCGTGTTTTAGTGGATCTAGGTAGCTCGGCAAACATAATCAGATAGAGGGTCGTAGAGAAGCTCGCCCTGCAGGACCAAATTGTGCATGCATCTCTAGTCCTAAACGGCTTCAACATGGCTAGTGAAACAACAAAGGGAGAGATAATCCTACCAGTAAATGTGGCTGGAACTATCCAAGATACAAAATTCCACGTCATCAAAGGCGACATGAGATATAATGCACTGCTCAGAAGGCCTTGGATCCACAACATGAGAGCAGTGTCATTGACCCTTCACCAAATGATGAATTTCTCGACGACGGATGGTGTGAAAATGATTTACGGGGAACAACACGATATAAGAGAAATGTTTGTGGTCCACGGGGTGAAACCGATATCAACACCTTCAACTTCAAAAAAATCGAGCACCAAAGATAAGAAGACGGCCAAATAGCAATCACCATCCCCAGCCCTGACCGAATCGAAGAAACAGGTAGTGAAAGAAGAAGAGGATTTTCTAACTCCTCAAATTTTGTTGTTCCCGAAGAGTCAGATGCGACCAAGTCAACGGTCGAGGAGCTGGAATAGGTGATACTAATTGAGTACCTGCACTAACTAAAAGTATACCTGGGAACGGGGATGACCCCCAAACTCATTCAATTTCTTATTGATAACATGGACTACTTTGCATGGTCCCATTTAGACATGATAGGAATCCCACCAGAGATAACAAATCATCGGTTGAGCCTGGATCACAAGTTCAGACCGATAAATCAAAAGAGAAGACCCCAGTCCGAGGTAAAAAATGGTTTCATAAAGGACGAGGTAACCAAACTTCTTAAGATAGAATTCATTCGGGAAGTAAAATATCCCGAATGGTTAGCTAATGTAGTCATAGTCCCCAAAAAGGGGAACAAACTTAGATTGTGTGTAGACTATAAGGACTTGAACAAAGCATGTCCGAAAGACTTTTTTCCATTGCCTAACATCAATCGCACGATCGATTCCACAGCCGTCCACGAGATCCTTACCTTTCTCGATGTCTATTCTGGGTACAATCAAATCCAGATGGATCCAGAATACAAAGAAAAGACTTCTTTTATCACTAAGTATGGAACTTATTGTTACAATGTAATGCCCTTCAGGCTAAAAAATGCAGGAGCTACATACCAATGCTTAGTTAACAAAATGTTCGAAGAACAGATAGGTAGATCAATGGAGGTTTACATTGACGATATGTTAGTTAAGTCCATGCGCGCAGAGGACCATTTGACTCATTTTCAGGAAACATTCAAAATCTTGAGGAAGTACAACATGAAGCTTAACCCCGAAAAATATGCTTTCGGGTCGCCTCGGGAAAATTCCTCAGCTTCATGGTATCAAATCGGGGAATCGAAATCAACCCCGATAAGATTAAGACCATCGAGGATATCACCACCGTAGACAGTGTGAAAGTCGTACAAAGGCTAACCAAACGGATAGCTGCCTTGGATCGATTCATTTCGAGGTCATCAGATGACTTATTCTTTTCCTTACTCAAAAAGAAAAATGATTTCGCATGGATCCCGGAATGTCAACAAGCATTGGATGAATTGAAGCGATACTTATCGAGCCCATATCTGCTCCATATTTCGAAAGCAGATGAGAAGCCGTACCAATACTTGGCAGTGTCCGAGATAGATGTAAGTGGTGTACTAGTTCGAGAAGCGCAAGGTACGCAATTTCCTGTTTATTACGTAGGTCAGACCTTAGGAGATGCTAAAACTCGGTATCCACACTTAGAGAAATTGGCACTTGCATTAATAAGCGCATCTATAAAATTAAATTCATATTTCTAGTGTTACCCTATATGTGTGATAACCACTTATCCACTCCGAAATGTTTTGCAGAAGCCCGATTTATCGGGCTGATTGGCCAATGGGCCGTCGAACCTGGCGGGTACGATATCGAATATCAACCCCGAACGGACATCAAGTCTCAAATTTTAGCAGACTTCTTGGCCGATTATGCCAACCCTCGTACCTGAAGTGGAAAAGGAACTTCTATTAAAATCGGGTACATCTTCGGGGGTATGGACCCTCTTCACGGACGGTGCCTCGAATGTGAAAGGGTCAGGTCTTGGTATTGTTTTGAAACAGCCCACGAGAAATATTATTAGGAAGTCCATTAAAACTTCCAAATTGACTAACAACGAGGCCAAGTATGAGGCTATGATTGCAGGTCTCGAGCTAGCTAAAAGTTTGGGAGAGGAAGTCGTCGAAGCTAAATGCGACTCCCTACAGGTAGTTAACTAGGTGAACGGAACCTTCGAAGTTCGAGAAGACATGATGCAAAGGTACATACACAAATTGCAGGTAACTCTGCACCGCTTTAAAGAGTGGACTCTACAGGATGTACCTCGAGAACAAAACATCGAGGCCGATGCACTTGCCAATTTGGGGTCATCAGTCGAAGAAGATGAGATCAGATCGGGGACTATCGTCCAACTCTTGAGGTCTGTGATCAAGGAAGGACATGCTGAAATAAATTCTACGAGCTTAACTTGGGACTGGAGAAAAAAATACATCAAATGCTTGAAAAACGGGAAGCTCCCGTCGGATCCCAAAGAATCGAGGGACTTACGAACTAAATCTGCTCGATTCACATTAGACGAAGACGGAACATTATACAGGAGAATGTTTGATGGTCCATTGGAAGTATGCTTGGGAACAGGAGATACCGACTATGTTCTGCAAGAAATCCACGAAGGCACTTGTGGGAACCATTCTGGTGACGACTCACTAGTTCGAAAGGTCATTAGAGCAAGATATTATTGGGATAGCATGGAAAAAGACTCTAAGGAGTTCGTTCGAAGATGTGATAAATGTCAAAGGTTTGCACCAATGATCCACCGGCCCGGCGAAGAACTTCATTCGGTCCTATCCCCGTGGTCATTCATGAAATGGGGAATAGAAATCGTCGGTCCTCTGCCATCGACCCCAGGTAAAGCTAAATTCATTTTGTTTATGACTGACTATTTTTCTAAATGGGTTGAAGCACAGGCCTTCAAGAAAGTCAAGGAAAAAGAAATAATAGATTTCATATAGGATCACATCGCATGTCGATTCTGGATACCCGCAGAAATAGTATGTGATAATGGAAAATAGTTCATCGGCAGTAAACTAACGAAATTCCTCGAAGATCACAAAATAAAGAGAATATTATCGATACCGTATCACCCTAGTGGGAACGGACAAGCCGAATCAATGAACAAGACTATCATCCAAAACTTTAAGAAAAGGCTAAACGAAGCCAAAGGAAAGTTGAGGGAAATGTTGCCCGAGGTCCTATGGGCATATCGAACGACATCGAAGTCCAGTACAGGAGCAACTCCATTTTTCTTAGTATATGGATCCGAAGCCTTGATACCGGTCAAAGTCGGAGAGCCTAGCTCCAGGTTTCGACATGCAACAGAGGAATTGTTACACCCCATGTTTTTGTACGTGAAAGTACACCATAAGTAGACTTATGAAAGCTCGGAAATGAGATATTACATTCCTTATTTTTCGTACGTTAAAGTTTCTTCGTAAGTTAATCGATGTAAGTTCGGGAATGAGATTATTTTAAGATTATAAGAATTTTATGCTATTTCAAACAAGTAATGAGTAAATTCGTGAATGTGAGAAGGTAAGCAAATCGAAGAAAATGAATTTCGTCGAAGTTTGACATTCTGGGATAAAATTCGGGCCGAGCGTTAATACCCGATATTTATGGACTAGTACCATACAAAGTACCACATGGACATGATAGTAAGGTGTACAAGGTGTGTTAAAAGTGTGTAGTATTTTAAATAATTTGAGATCATTCTTAATTATGTAGGTAATTGGGTAATTATTGATTAATGGGAGATTAACAAATTAATTAAAGGATTGAGTAGATAATTATTGGATAAGATTTGACCCTACTTATGTGGCAGCCATATCAGAGCCACTAAGTGACTCTTAATAAAATGTGCAAGATGGCATAAGCTAAGCCAAAGTAGCAAATAAAATAAAATGAGTCATAAGACAAGGTAATACCGTGTTTCACGTAAGATTTGCTTGCTCTCCCTCCGCCATATATTATGTCCAAAGCGAAACCTATTCCTCTTCCCTATGTAAAACCAAGTGATAGAAAATAAAGAGCCCGCTTCTGAATTAGATGGCCATTTCAGAAGTTCCTCTCCACGCAATAAACTTGATACAAACAAGACCAATAAAGAATCCGATCTTCCTGATCAAGAGGCTCAAACTATTAAACCCCCTGTACTAAATAGTCACGGTCATGAGAAAGAATTCTCTCATAAGGATGGTTTGACCTTGCAAAAACCAAGATCTGTATGGAGAAAGCACCATAAATCTGTGTCAAATCGCAGCGAAGAGGTGGAAGACAAGGACAAAAAACAAAGCAATCCTAGAGAAAGATGCTAATTCAAAGAAAGCCCGGTACATTCTTTCTCAAGAATATCATACGGATTTTTCCTTACTTCGATCCGCCGTTACGTGTTTTCCTAAAAGAGAATCGGTTCAGGTATGTTAAGGCTATCCCTTCTTTATTTTGGCATGATCCATACGATACAAATGAAACGAGCAAAATACGCAACTTTTATAAATGACTCTATTCATAGAAATACTAGGGGTGTCTATATTCTTGATTCCCCATGAGAATTATTACTATATCTTCTGTTCATGGGTCCCAGAAAAATGTGTATTTGATAATATTAATCCGAAAGACATATTGATTTTTATGACATTCCGAGAAAATTTTGTTAACGCAATTCTTATGCATTTCATGCATTTATACATGTACATTGACCCATGACCATATGGCGTTATATACGCGTATATATGTATATTATATTTATATTGGATACGGAAAAAAGGTTACGGCGTTATATACGCACCACCACCTGATCAGCTGGTATACGTTGATGATATTGCCCACAGTGGCCGAGATGATATGATGGGATGCCCTCAGAGGCTTCATGATGTTATGAACACATGTAACTATGCACGACATGAAATTCATACGCATATGCATGACATTTTAAGGATTTCATGATTTACAGAGTTATCTAGACTTAAAGGTTGAGTCATATACTCTATATTTCTTCCATGTCTTTTATGTACTTATTTATGTGCCTTACATACTCGGTACATTATTCGTATTGACGTCCCTTTTGCCTGGGGATGCTGTGTTTCTTGCCCACAGGTCCCGATAGATAGATCGAGAGCCCTCCAAGTAGGCAATCAACTTAGCAAAAGATGTTGGTGCGCTCCATTTGCTTCGGAGTTGCTTGTTTGGATAGTATGATTTAGACGTGTATTTTTTTACGGCGGGACCTTGTCCCGATCTTTATGAAAATTATGTATTCTTAGAGACTTATAGAGAGATGTCATGTACGTAAGAGATTGTATGGCCTTGTCGGCCTATGTTCAGTATACGAGTGGTTATTTTGGTCTTATAGGCCCATATGTGTGATGTATAAGTTAGTATCTCATGGCCGCCTTCCGGATCAGTTATCTATGATAGTATGATATGAAAAGATACATTATGTTGGTACTCGGTTAAGTCAGATACCAGGTTCCTGTCGCGGCACATCAGTTTGGGTCGTGACAAAAGTGGAATCAGAGCAGTTCTGTCCTACGGAGTCTACAAGTCGTGTCTAGTAGAGTCTTGTTTATGGGTGTGTCGTGCACCACACTTATAAACAGGAGGCTACAAGGCATTTAGGACTTTCATTCTTTCTTCTTACTCTAGACGTGTGGTAGAGCTCACTTATAAGAATTCAAATCCCGAACTTCTATTCGTAATAAAACGATGCCTACATT
The DNA here is from genome assembly GCA_005239505.1 of Nicotiana paniculata. Lineage (NCBI taxonomy): Eukaryota > Viridiplantae > Streptophyta > Magnoliopsida > Solanales > Solanaceae > Nicotiana > Nicotiana paniculata. The sequence continues at coordinate 18,733 of MDKI01144333.1, read as the reverse complement.
CAGAAAGACGATCGATAAGAGATATAGCGGTGGAAGTGTTGAGTTAGAGGAACTCAATTTTTCATCTTGCTTATGATGAGTAAATGAGAGGTCTTCAGCAGATCATGCGTGTAATAAAAGGTGTACGGATCTTGATAAGGAGATTTTAGGAAAGAATACTTATCCACACTTACAGTAAAAAGGAATAACGGAATCGAAAGTTAGACACGAGTTGCAGCAAGAAAAAGAAGCAAGGTACGAGGTACCCAGTTAATAAAGATTATCCTTATTTACCATTCAGGAAGAGAGATATAAGCATTTTGAGTTACCTTCAACAGTAACAGAGGTATATATGATTGGCCACTCCGATCTGGGTTATGCTCTATGGGAGCTAACAAATATGGTTTAACATAACGACATAATATAACGATCCGGCTGGGGTTAGAGTGAGCCAAAATGGTGGATGAATTGTTTGCTTTAGTTGATATTTCTGAAGGATATTGCAAATGTGCTAATAGATCTCCTTGTGAGACACCCAGATGGTGCACACTAAAATAGTACAACTAGATATGAGTACTACAAAGATAGGAACTGGAAATCTTGAAAGGATAAATGTTACCTTAGTATGGCTCCCGGCCTTAGTAGAGGGAGAATGTTAGGCAGCCCGAAGATCCGGTAGATGGATCAAGGGAAGGTAAAAAGCGAAAGAATGTCTTGTTAAAAGTTTTCAGTATAAAGTGATAAATAGAAATATTAGCAGGGAAGTACGAAGAGGAATAATGAAGCATTATGAGTGAGATGTGATACATGGATGGCAACAATAGAGTGTTACAAAATCTAGAGTCAAATGAAGAAAGAGACGGGAGGTGATGGACCTTAAGCCAACAAGAGATTATAGGCCATACAGTCACATCCTCGTTTTGAGAAATAAGTTCACGATTCTAACGCGATTAACAGAAGGAAAAATTTGACTAGACCCCAGAGTAATAGAAACTAGTATGGATTGGTGAACAAGATAAACTAAACATAAATTAGGGGCTAAGTGATTTGATAATAGTCAGCATCATGAGAAAGGAATAAGATTACACTTATTCAAACCCTACAAATATGCTACGAGTTATGCAAGCACGACGTCAAGGAGAGGAAGTAAGGGTTCCTTCCCGGGATATTATTAATAGATAAGGAGCCAGTGTGAGACATAAGCTAGGTTAAATGAAATAATCCAACAAATATTACGCGACAATATTAATATGAGGACGGGCCAACGAATAGTTAGCAGTTGATTTAGGACGATCCTAATTATGACTAGACAAGAGGATACAAACAAATCAACTGATCGCGTAAGATAAACATAGTGAACCCCAACATAGGAAATTCAGTCTCGCTGATATGACATCGGGACCCTTGAAAAATATTCAGATATGAGTTGTGGTAGTTAAAGGTATCGTATGGATGTTATGGAAATAAAAGAAAGTGCCACTGGGAAGGCAGTCAAAATATCAGTTCAGAAGCAACCCTACAAGCACAAGGGCATGGAGGTAAACAACTACAAATGATTATAGGCAAGGAAGGACATCAAAAAGGTCCGTAATAAGCTCATAGCTTTACGAGAGTCAAGAGTTCTCCCTAAGTACTTGTGATGACCCAAAAGGGGCATCCCATATATTCTATCTAATTTTGTGTTATGAGGTCATGAAAACCCCCTTATATCTCACCTTGATTTGCGTGCGTAACCCGGGCGTGTAGCCGTGAAGCCTTTATGTGAAAATTTGATAAAAAGATAATTTTGTATTAGAAATTTGAATATAGTTGACTTCAGTCAACGCTTTTGGTAAACGGACCCGGACTCGTGATTTGATGATCCCGGAGGGTCCGTAGAAAAATATGGGACTTGGGCGTATGCCCGGAAACGAATTCCGAGGTCCCAAGCCCGAGAAATGAATTTTTAAAGAAAATTGTTTTCTGAAAAATATAAAGGTTTTTGAAAATGAAAATTGAGGTGAAACCTATGATATCGGGCTCGTATTATGGTTCCGAAGTCCGATACAGGTTCGATATGATTTATATGTGTTATCTGTGAAGCTTGGAAATAAACGGACTTCGTTTAGCGTGATTCGGACCTTAAATGGAAAAATTGATGTTTAAAGAAGTTTTGAGAAATTTCATTGATCTCGAGGTTTAATTCGATGCTTATGATGTTATTTTGGTGATTTGATTACTCGAGTAATTTCGTATGATACTTTTGAGTTTGTGTGTATATTTTGTTTTGAGTACCGAGGGCTCGGGTGTGTTCCGGATAGGGTTCAAGTCCATTTTCCCTTATTTTCCTCTAATGTTTCTGCTATCTGGTATCCCCTTCTAGCATAGTGTAAAATGGACCAGCCCAGTTTCCTTAATCGCGATCGCACTGTTCACTTCGCGATCGCAGAGCTTGTAGACTTCACTCTACCTGATCGCATACACACGTTCGCGATGGCACAGTGTTATCTTGGCAGTGACAATTTCTTCTTCTATGCGATCGCAATAATTGGTCAGTGATCGCAGAAGCTAACTTACTCCTTATACGCGATCGCATAAGCTATTCCGCGATCGCATAGAGAATTTTAAGCCAGCTTCATTTTCCTTCTACTCGATCGCGTCTCAATCCCCGCGGTCGCGATGCTTTAAAAGCCTCGGCATATTATAAGTTTCCAAAATCGGGGGTTTCACCATTTTAAACATATTTTGACTTCTAGAACTCGATTTTGGGTGATTCCTTGAGGTATTTACACACAAATCGAGTGGGTAAGCGTTCTTCCACTAGAATTAAATATATTTCATGAATTAGTTCTTGTTTTTATCATTTAAATTGTGTTTTGGGTTGAGGGGATTGTGGGTTTTGAAAGAAAACTTCAAAAATGAAAATTCATGATTTGAATGACCAAATGTTACCGGAATTGGATAAATTTAGTATGGGTAAACTCGTACCGGAATGGGTAATCGGAATATGTAAAAAAATTCGGGTTCTGAGGTGCGGGTCCGGGGTCGACTTTTGGGTCGATTTTTATAAATTTGAAAAGATTGAAACTTTATTATTCAGAATCGTTCCTTATACATTTTATATGTATTTTGAAGTTGTTTTAGTTGATTTTGAACCGTCTGGAGGCCTTCCCGCCCGAGAAGTCTAATTTTTAGTACCGGGTTGTCGTCCTTGAGGTAAGTATCTTGCCTAACCTTGTGTGAGGGAACTACCCCTTAGGATTGAGTCTTCTATGTTGATTGTAGTCTGCGTACGCGAGGTGATGAATGTGTAGTCGAACTTATTTGCAGATAGATTGTCCGTTAGGGAGTTTTGGGTCCTTATGTTCCCCGTATATGAATTGAACTTGTTATATCTAAATTCCTGATTCCTAATCTCATCTCCTTCATTCCTATCGTGCGAGTTCATTGATCTTAAAGTTTGAAATTATCATTCCATTCTCTCACCGATGGTGAGGACAGGAGCGGCGGTTCGAGATGATGTTACCTCGAAGAAAATGTCAAAAGGGTCAGAGATAGAGGCCAACGAGGAGCACGTGCCGCAGTTAAGATGCCTACCAGAGCATCCGTTGAGGAGTCGCCAGTAGTCCTAGTTAGGGGACAGGTACTGGGGGTGCCTGTTGCTACCCTGGACTTCAGAAGATCGGAGCGCAGTTTTGAGTACAATTGGTACATCGGCTCAGGTCGGGTTGATTCTAGTGCACCAGTTACTTCAAAAATCAGGGGAAGAGTTCAGATTCCCACCGTCTACACTCCAGAGCAGCGAGATCATATTGGTCAAGTTTCAGTTGTCATGGCAGTACGGCATGTGGTTTCAGCTCAGCCCGTGATTGGGACAGCAACATCAGAGGTAGAGCACCTTGGGATTTAGAGGTACTGGAAGTACCACTTTTCTATCTTTCTGTGGATTGTCGGCGGGTGATGCCCAGGGTTTTCTGGAGGAGTGTCACCATATTCTTCGTACTTCAAGTATTGTGGAGACAAGCGAGATTGCTTTTGTCACATCTCATGTCCAGAGTAGTGGATTCATCAGTGGTGGCGGCATATGAGTTGGGGTAGCCTGGCCGAGTTAGCCTTGCTAGCATGGATTCAGTTTTCGGAGATGTTTTGAGGGAGGTCGCACCTCAGTTCCGTGGGGATGTACAGCGCATGGAGTTTGAGCAGTTGCATCAGGGCGCTATGTCACCATTGGAGCACGCCGTCAGATTCAGTGAGGTTGCCAGATATACACCTCACTTGATTGCTTCAGTTAGGAGGCGAGTCCGTAGATTGATTGAGGGACTCAGGCACAGTAGAGAATCTTGGGTCAACCAATTCAGTTGCATTACCAGCTTTGCATGGGAGCGTTTCAGGTATTCATAGGTCTCAGAGGATCCGTATTGTATATTTTCCACAGCCACATCGGCAGAGAGATTGTTTTCAGTGTGGAGATGTTAGCCACAGGGTGAGAGATTGTTCCAGGATTTAGGTGGGAGAGTTATAGCAGGGTGTTCAGGTGAGTAGAGGACGCCTAAGAGGGGGAGACCCGACCCATTGTTGTGTTGCATATAGTAAATAGAGGTCGTTGTGCCAGATATCATCAACCAGGTATGTTTGACGTATTTCAGAGGGGCACCAATTGTATTTCACTATAGTCATGTTGGTTAGGACGAGTTTCCATTATTTGTTGTCTCCTTTATGAGTGAGTTTCATGTGTTGCGCCCTATTTTTGTGCTTGCTCCTGTTGGGAGATACTATGCGTAGTAACCGTGCCTATTATTGTTTTATTCATCCTTACTAGTGGTGAAACTGGAAGTGGATCCATGTCATCCTTCGTGGTAATATTTATGAGATTCTCCTGAGTATTTTGTTTTCGAGCTGTGATTTGATACTCCATTGAGATGTGAGTAAGTGAGCGCTATGATTTTTTTAGCCGAGATGAATTAGCGGTAGATCTCTATTGGTATATAGATATTCGACATGTGTCGTAGAGTGAGGGCGAGACCCTCTTGATTCCTTGTGATTTGATATGTTTGGACCGGGCTGAGTACCGCGGTGGAATTTTTATCAGGATGGAATCCTTGTGATATGTTCATATGCTTTGCTTCTTCCTTGTTATATGGCTTTTGGTAAGTCAGTATTGATAGAGAGTTATGCCTATGGGCTTGTTTGATAGTACCTTTATATATGCGTCTATCTTTCCTACTCAGCCCTTTCGTTATGTTCTTCTTTAGTCCAGTTTGCGGGATGTGTGCCTGGTGGTGTTAGCTGTGACTTGGTATTTCGGGTATCTTCTGATGAGGTCTTCGTGTTTATTGCATCATTATCGGTATTATGGGATTTTGAAACAAAGAGTTCTTCCATATGTGGGACTAATTGCCAATGTTGAGTTGATTTCGGGCAGTTATGGTGATCAAAAGTGCTATTGAGCCTATGTTGTGTGGTCGTTCCTTATGGGCGTAGACCGTAGTTGATGCAGCTGGTTAAGGCTAATGCCGGACATGGATTTAGAATCGGGTCTTTTGGAAATAAGTAGAAAGTGAGGAATTGGGGTATGAGGCTATTCGATGATGATGAGGAGGCTATATGGCAGTTGTGATGGTGTCATCAGGCTTATGTAGGTTAGGGTGACGTGGGATCACCCGCGGATATGTGTTGGAAATGCGCAATCAGTGATTGGATGAGTTCAAAGTGAATCTTAGCACTTTCGAGGACGAACGTTTGTTTAAGAGGGGGAGATTGTGATGACCCAAAAGGGGCATCCCGTATATTCTATCTAATTCTGTGTTCTGAGGTCGTAAAAACCTCCTTCTATCTTATCTCGATTTGCGTGCACAGCCCGGGCGTGTAGCCGGGAAGCCTTAATGTGAAAAATTGATAAAAATGATAATTTTGTATTAGAAATTTGAATAAAGTTGACTCTAGTCAACGTTTTTGGTAAACAAACCCGAACCCGTGATTTAACGATCCTAGAGGGTCCGTAGAAAAATATGGGACTTGGATGTATGCCCGGAATCGAACTCCGAGGTCCCAAGCCCGAGAAATGAATTTTTAAAGAAAATTGTTTTCTGAAAAATATAAAGATTTTTGAAAATGAAAATTGAGGTGAAACCTGTGATATCGGGCCCGTATTATGGGTTTGAAGCCCGGTACATGTTCGATATGATTTATATGTTTTATCTGTGAAGTTTGGAAATAAACGGACTTCGTTTGGCGTGATTCGGACCTTAAATGTAAAAATTGATGTTTAAAGAAGTTTTGTGAAATTTCATTGATCTTGAGGTTTAATTCGATGCTTATGATGTTATTTTGGTGATTTGATTACTCGAGTAAGTTTGTAGGATGTTTTTGAGATTGTGTGTATATTTGGTTTTAGTCCCGAGGGCTCGGGTGTGTTTCGGATAGGGTTCAGGTCCATTTTCCCTCATTTTCCTCTATTGTTTCTTCTATCTGGTGTCCCCTTCTATGCGATCGCATAGGCAAATCCACGATCGCATAGTGTAAAATGGACCAGCCCGGTTTCCTTAATCGTGATCGCACTGTTCACTTCGCAATCGCACAGCTTGTAGACTTCACTCTACGTGATCGCATACACATGTTCGCGATCGCACAGTGTTATCTTGGCAGTGGCCATTTCTTCTTCTATGCGATCGCAATAATTGGTCAGTGATCGCAGAAGCTAACTTACTCCTTATACGCGATCGCATTAGCTATTCCGCGATCGCGTAGAGTATCTTAAGCCAGCTTCATTTTCCTTCTACTCGATCGCGTCTCGATCCTCGCGATCTCGATACTTTAAAATCCTGGGCATATTATAAGTTTCCAAAATCGGGGGTTTCACCATTTTAAACATATTTTGACTTCTAGAACTCGATTTTGGGAGATTCCTTGAGGGATTTTCACATAAATCGAATGGGTAAGCGTTCTTCCACTACAATTAAATATATTTTATGAATTAGTTCTTGTTTTTATCATTTAAATTGTGTTTTGGGTTGAGGGGATTGTGGGTTTTTAAAGAAAACTTCAAAAATGAAAATTCATGATTTGAATGACCAAATGTTATCGGAATTGGATAAATTTAGTATGGGTAAACTCGTACCGGAATGGGTAATCGGAATTTGTAAACTTTATCAGGTTCTGAGATGCGGGCCCGGGGGTCGGCTTTTGGGTCGATTTTTATAAATTTGCAAGATTGAAACTTTATTATTCGGAATCGTTCCTTATACGTTTTATATGTATTTTGAAGTTGTTTTAGTTGATTTTGAGCCGTCCGGAGGCCTTCCCGCCCGAAAAGTCTATTTCTGAGTACTGGGTTATCGTCCTTGAGGTAAGTATCTTGCCTAACCTTGTGTGGGGGAACTACCCCTTAGAATTGAGTCTTCTATGTTGATTGTAGTCCGCGTACGCGAGGTGACGAGTGTGTACTCGAACTTATTTGCAAATAGATTTTCCATTAGGGAGTTTTGGGTCCTTATGTTCCCGGTATATGAATTGAACTTGTTATATCTAAATTCCTGATTCCTAATCTCATCTCCTCATGTTCAAGTTAGAAGTACTTTCCTAGTATTCCTTGTTTCTTATATGATCTTAATTGACTTAAATGAAGACTTTGTTTTTCCTACCGTTATGTTATGTCTTCCTTCATATGCTGCCTATTTACTGAGCATTGTTCAAACTGAGTTTATTCGATGAAGCTAATTGTCTAAGTGAGATTGGTTATAGTTTATTCCCTTGCCGGGATGATTTGGTTTCTTGGTTGCGAACTTGAATGTATAGAATCGTTGTTATATTTGTCTTGTTTTCCCCTCGTTATGTTATTCTCTCTTTGTGCTTGGCATTCCTTTTAGTGGCTACTTATGAGCGAGTTGTTACCATTTTTGTTACTCAAGTCTTTGTATTGATTTTCTCATCGCACTTTGTATTCGGCCTTATTTGCTTTCGCGCCGGTTGTGGCAATATATGTTGTCTCTGTCGCATTCTGGTTGTTTTTCTCAATGGCTGCATTGCATATTTAAATTGGGACTAAGGACAGAGATTCGGGAGCTTTCCCCCTATATTGCATTGCATATTTAAATTGGGACTACGGACAGAGATCCGGGAGCTTTCCCCCTGTAATGCATCGCATATTTAAATTGGGACTACGAAGAGACATCCGGGAGCTTTCTCCCTGTACTGCATCGCATATTTAAATTGGGACTACGGACAGAGATCCGGGAGCTTTCCCCCTGTAATGCATCGCATATTTAAATTGGGACTACGGACAGAGATCCGGGAGCTTTCCCCCTGTACTGCATCGTATATTTAAATTTGGACTACAGACAGAGATCCGAGTGCTTTCCTCCTGTACTGCATTGCATGTCAAGTTCTGAGTGGCGGACTGAGTTCCGGTAGTTTATGATTGAGGAGATTTGAATCGAAAGTTATAAATATATATATTGAAAAGTATAGCCGAAAAGCAATTATCTCCAGGAAAATTTATGTCTAAAGGACTTCTTTGAGAAAGTATATTTGAAAAACATTTGTTTTGCAGAATGATGATATTTGAAAGAGCAGTACTTGAGAAAATATATTTTGAACATCATGTGTTTTGATGATATGTGAAAGTGCAGTACTTGGAAAAATATATTTTGAACATCACGTATTTTGAAGATATTTGAAAGAGCAGTACTTGGAAAAAATATATTTTGAACATCACGTGTTTTGATGATATTTGAAAGAGCATTACTTGGGAAAATATATTTTGAACATCACGTGTTTGAAGAGACTATGTTATAAAGATTCTCTTTATAAAAATATATAAATATACATTCAGAGAAAGTATGTTTCAAAGAAGAAATTTCTCTATTCCGAAATGATTATATCTTTAAAGTTTTCAAAATGAACTCACGATTTAAAGGTTTTCACTCGAAGGTTTGACCAGTTTTATTGAGTTATTGGCTAAGGTCTGACGTGAATAAATTGATGCAGTGTTGGGTTGCTAGTGTTTTTTTTATTGGGTTGAATTTCCCGCCATTTGGATTGCATTCTTTCCATTCTCTTTTTGTGCATTTTTATTATGTTGTTCGTTGATCGTGATTATTGAATTTACTTCCGTATTATTTGATCGTATCGTTAATTACTTTGAGAAATAGTTAGATAAATATTTTTGTTTCGGTCGTTTATACATATATGCCTTTTTTTTTACTAGACCGGTGGTGTCTTGACTAGTCCTCGTCACTACTTCACCGAGGTTAGTCTTGATACTTACTGGACGTCGCTGTGGTGTGCTCATACTGCACTTCTGCACATTTTTGTGTGCAGCTTCAGGTTATGGTTGTTGGTAGTTGCGCGGATCGTTGCTGAGGAGACTCAAGGTAACCTTCTGCTGTGTTCGCAGGCTTCAGAGTCACCTTCCTATTTTATTTCTATTCAACTGTACTTACTTATTCCTAGATAGATGTACTTAGATTTAATTGAAAGATTTCGTAGAGCTTATGACTTGTATTTACCGGGTTTTGGGAAGTTGTAAACTCTGTCAAGAATTCTATTTCGAAATTTTTAAAAATTCTACATTATTGTTGTTGTTCAGTGGAAATGTTAGGCTTACCTAGTCCCTAAGACTAGGTGCCATCACGATACCCAACGGTGGGAAATTTGGGTCGTGAAAGTACAATAACAAAAGATTAGCTGAGAAGATAAGGAAGAAGACTTCAACCAAAGCACAACGACCCAAAGAGGAAATAGTCATGTAACACTAGTCTCGCAACAACATTGTAAGCACTCCAAAGGAAAGTGGCACCTACTGTGGCTAATGAACGGGAGGTAAAGTCAACGGTAGTATTCGAGATTATATGAGTTGCACGAAAATTCCTCCATGCGTGGGAACTAAGATAAGCTAAGTAGGTACGCAACAAGGGACAAAAAGACCGGGAAAAGCAATTGCTTACGTTTGAAGAAAGCTGAAATGGAACGAAAGGAATTATTTGATTAATGATCAGCTGAGAAGGCTCCGGTATAGTTAAAAGAAAGAATTGAGTGCAGGTCATAGACAAAGAATTGAATTATTAGAAGATTGTATCCTAGATATTTCATAGCGCTCATGAAGGATTAAAGTAATAACTAACACCACGATCCGCAGTTCGGAAGATAACTTAAGCCTACACAAGGGTTGATCAGAGGGAAGAGGAAATTAAAGAGTTACATCAACTAAGTAAATCGGGAGTATGATTATTGGACCTAGAAAATTATAGAAATTGTGATCGAGAACATTGCAGGTTCACTCTTAATATCAAAGGTACAAGAGGGATAGTACAACAACCATAGTCTATAATGGCTCTACAAGAAAGACAGATAGAAGAAGTACCAGCCTTATAAGAAGTCAGCATGAAGATCTCACCGAATTGTGTATACACCGGAAGTGCAAGTATTATAATAGAGCTTCAAGTTGTGAATATGAATCACACGTATGTGAGAAGGAGGTCATGAAAGAGATAGAAAGATACGATACGAGATTTTAAGGTAAGTAAGGTAAATGTGAACAATGTACAAGATACTCAAAGGCAGAAGATCGTGAATAGTCCATTATTCCGATAAAAGGCTAGAAGCACTAGGATTCAATATCCAGGAATGATAGCAGCATCGTCAGTGGCATACCTTCCAGCCTATGGTTTCTAAGTACTGAAAGGTCTAATTAGAGAGTAAAAGAAGAGTTAGTGACGATGTGATGTCTCGCTTGATGTTCCACAATAACATAAGGAAATCTACTTTCTAGCGAACAAGTATGAATAGATATGTGTAGGTCGCAAGCCAAAGTATGGTAGAGCGACAAGGTTTTAGGAAGACATGAGTAAGGATTTTAAATAAAAAAAAGGTGAGTGAAAAGGTGACAAAAGTGACAAGAATGGATAAGTTCTTGGGATTAAGCTCATGAAAATAAGAGAGATGATGTATTCTCTAAGTTATAGATGGCTCAGTATAGGCAGAATGAACTCAAAGGAGTCTAAGACTAGAATGCTACCCTGGTAGTGGAATAAGGGTGTAATTGTGATAGATAAAGGATGATGTTTGGGCGTTCGATTGAGTAATGACTTGAAGAGGATTACATGAATTGTAAGGGGCTAAAAATACCCACGTAAAGTGAATCACATTGGGATGCTATAGAATACGATTATTGAAGTACAGTATCGGCCCTAAGTTGATTAGGAAAATCACTTCAAATATTCCTCGATGCAACATAAGCCCTAGTAGCAATGTATTATGTAAGAAGTTTCAAGTTATCAATGGAATATTGTCGATCAACATTGAGGTGCATCAACAATGGATGGATAAAAATTATGAAGTATGAGACGAGATTAGGCCGTCATACTTAAGATGAACAATAATGTGGAAGTATTAAAGGACATAAATTTATATGTATTGGATAAGAAATGAAAGTAACCTGGAATTTGGTAGCAGACCTTAGTAATGAGAAATCAAGGTAAGAGTTACGGTATAATATGACATATCTTGATGCAGTAAAGTCATACAGATGGATAAACGGATCTATGAAATAAGGTATAGCGTTATTCATAAGTTCAACAAGTACCGAGCGTAGGAATTCAGTATACCTACAGATGCCCAGAGGGACATCTACATATGTTTACAAAGTAAGGCCTAGAGATGGGCTAAAATCTGGAAGAAAAAGGAGAGAAGAGTCGCATAGGCGCACTTACAAGGTCAGAGTCATACAGGTTGCATGATAGAAGGTAGCGTCAGTTACAAGATTGGGAAGGATTTCAACCACGAGTTGTGGTGTGAGAAAAAGGTCAAAAGGGGGGAATGCCCTGGCCTTTGGGAGTCATTCACAAAGCAGTTGCCTAGATGGAAAGAGGAGTACTAAAGTATTCGGAAGACATACGTTATGAAAATGATAAGTGCATCAGTCAACATTCGCGGACGAATATTCCAAAGGGGGGAATGATGTTACACCCCGTGTTTTTGTATGTGAAAGTATGCCATAAGTAAATTTATGAAAGATCGGAAATGAGATATTACATCTCGTATTTTTCGTACGTTTCATCGCAAGTTAATCGACGTAAGTTCGGGAATGATATTATTTTAAGATTATAATCTTTTTATGCTATTTCAAACAAATAATGAGTAAATTAATGAAGGTGAGAAGGTAAGCAAATCGAAGAAAATGAATTTCATCGAAGTTTGGCATTTTGGGATAAAATTCGAGCCGAGCGTTAATACCCGATATTTATGGACTAGTACCATACAATGTACCACATGGTCATGATAGTAAGGTGTATTAAAAGTTATTAGTATTTTAAATAATTTGAGATAATTATTAATTATGTAGGTAATTGGGTAATTATTGGTTAATGGGAGATTAACAAATTAATTAAAGGATTGAGTGGATAATTATTGGATAAGATTTTACTCCACTTATGTGGCAGCAATATAAGAGCCATTAACTGACTCTTCATAAAATGTGCAAGATGGCATAAGCCAAGCCAAAGTGGAAAATTAAATCAAATGAGTCATAAGACAAGGTAATACCTTGTTTCACGTAAGATTTGCTTGCTCTCCCTCCACCATATATTATTTCTAAAGAGAAAGCCATTCCTCCTCCATATGTAAAACCAAGTGATAGCAAATAAAGAGCCCGCTTCTCAATTTGATGGCCATTTCAAAAGTTCCTCTCCACGCAATAAACTTGATACAAACAAGACCAATAAAGAATCAGATCTTCCTGATCATGAGGCTCAAACTATTAAACCCCCGTACGAAATAGTCACAGTCATGAGAAAGAATTCTCTCATAAGGATGGTTTGACCTTGCCAAAAGCAAGATCTGTAAGGAGAAAGCACCATAAATCCGTGTCAAATCGCGGCGAAGAGGTGGAACAGACAAGGACAAAAAACAAAGCAATCCTAGAGAAACATGCTAATTCAAAGAAAGCCCGGTACAATATTTCTCAAGAATATCATACATATTTTTCCCTACTTCGATCCGTCGGTACGTGTTTTCGCAAAAGAGAATCGGTTCAAGTATGTTAAGGATATCTCTTCTTTCTTTTGGCATGATCCATACGATACAAATGAAACGAGCAAAATATGCAACTTTCATAAATGACTCTATTCATAGAAATACTAGGGGTGTCTTTATTCTTGATTCCCCATGGGAATTATTACTATATTTTCTATTCATGGGTCCCAGAAAAATACGTATTTGATAATGTTTATCCGAAAGGCATATTGATTTTTATGACGTTACGAGAAAAGTTTATTAACGCAATTCTTATGCATTTCATTCATTTATACATATACATTGACCCATGACCAGATGGCGTTATATACGCGTATATATGTATATTATATTTATATGGAATACGGAAAAATGGTTACGACGTTATATACGTACCACCACCTGATCAGCTGGTATACGTTGATGATATTGCCCACAGTGGCCGAGATGATATGATGGGATGCCCTCATAGGCTTGATGATATTATGAACACATGTACGTATGCACAGCATGACATTCATACGCATATGCATGACATTATAATAATTTCATGATTTACAGAGTTATCTAGACTTAAAGGTTGACTCATTTACTCTATATTTCTTCCATGTCTTTTATGTACTTATTTATGTGCCTTACATACTCGGTACATTATTCGTATTAACGTCCCTTTTGCTGGGGACGCTGCGTTTCATGCCCGCAGGTCCCGATAGACAGATCGAGAGTCCTCCAAGTAGGCTATCAGCTTAGCGAAAGATGTTGGTCTCCATTTTCTTTGGAGTTGCTCGTTTGGATAGTATGATTTAGACGTGTATTGTTTTATGGCGGGACCCTGTCCCGATCTTTATGAAATTATGTATTCTTAGAGGCTTGTAGATAGATGTCATGTACATAAAATATTGTATGGCCTTGTCGGCTTATGTTCAATATACGGGTGGTTATTTTGGTCTTATAGGCCCGTATGTCTGATGTATAAGTTAGTATCACATGTTGTATTCTACCTATCTCATGGCCTCTTCCAGATCAGTTATCTATGATAGTATGACATGAAAATATACGTTATGTTGGTACTCGGTTGAGTAAGGTACCAGGTGCCTGTCGCAGCCCATCGGTTTGGGTCGTGACTGGAATCTAACCGTGGGGCCATGAATACCAGCCTCTAGTTGTTAGACGAAAACAAGAAGTTTCACTCGTTCGAATGGCAGCACAAAAGCAACGAATCGAAAAGTACTACAATAGAAGAACCAATCTTCGACATGTTAGAGTCGGAACTTAGTCCTAAGAAAAGTCACCCTCAACACTCAAGATCCTAACGAATGGAAAATCGGCCCTAATTGGGAAAGACCCTGCCAAATTCTCGATATAGCCAGAAAAGGATCTTACAAACTCGGAACAATGACCGACGAACCGCTGCCGAATAACTGGAACATATTACTTCGTAAACGATACTATTGCTAAGGTATGACTTTCGCTTTTCTTTTGTTTATATTCATATTCGGAACTAACTCATTTCAGCAATTCAACCTAAGATATCGAGGCCCCAGGTTTTAAAATACGCATGGAACTCTTTTTCTCTTAGACCGATTTTTATCCCAAATGGGTTTTTTCGGCAAGGCTTTTAATGAGGCAACAATTATGTTCTACATGAGGATAATTCAATAATACCCAAGGCTTATTTGCAATCAACCTCGAATACTGGGGGGGCATCACCCTCAGATGTTACGTGTTTGAGAAATGTACCTCGTGTCAATGGGTCTCGACAGGAAAAATTTTGTAATGGGCCAAATGGTTGAATGAACCGTGTCCATATAGATTAGCCAAGTCCTGACAACAAAACATGTACGCATGTATAAATTATTCAAAGAAGCATTCTCTTTTCTCGAAAATCTCGTGTTTCGAAGTAAATTCTCTACTATAAGAATCCTGTACTTATGATTCTGATCTATTGTGCAAAACTAACACTTGTGAAAAATGGCTCAAGATCCAAGTACAAGCATACTTCGAACACTTGGGGACTGCACACTTGAGCTATCTAAGTTCGAAATCATAAGACCTCAAAGAGGCACCCCTCGATATATAGACCAAGGCCATCATACTCGGGGACTAACATTTCGAACAAGTTCGAAATGTTATTGGAAAATAATTCCAAAAGACATACCAGAAGGCTACAGCCACATTAAAGGCTACAGCCACATTAAAGGTTACGGCCAAAATAACGCGGCTCAGAGACGTCTGACTTCCTCTATAAACAGAAGGCCTTCAAATACTTTGAAAAATCGGTTAAATAAGGCTACCCTCGGCAAAGCAAATAAAAAAGGGCATCGATAAAGTCAGTCTTCGAATAATTGAAAGGCTTCGATAATATCGGCCTTCAAAAAAAAACTCAAGAGGTATCGAATTATCTTAACACAAACACGTTAAGACACAAAAAAGGTAGGGTTTCGGTCATCGTACCCTTGAAAACCCCAATGAGCATAAAAAACATATGCTAAGTCATAAGAAATTTTCACTAAGTTTTTTAGCCGAAAAAGGAAAAATAATAGCCAGTTTTGGAGGCCACATCGGCCCAATCTAAAGATCCTAAGGGATAATACAATTAGAGTTCAAGACTTTATTCTCACTCGATTCGGACCCAAGGGCTCCGCTATTCCGAGCTCAAATAAAGCCCGAGGATTCGTCAAAAAACCCTAAGGGGTATATTACCTATCATTTGATAGAAACCTTAGGGTTTACTTTAATCTAAAGTTCAAGACCCATTCGAACTTGGTTTTAAAGATAACTCATCTATGAGTTCGACCAAGCCACCCCCGAGATAAAGTCTCGAACGAATTTTCGAACTCGGGGATTTACCCTCGTATAAACGAAAAACTTAAAGGTTTAATTTGGCTTCGAACTGAAGTTAGTAAGATTATGGAAATAAGAATTTTCAACATTTTCAATAAAGACAGAAAGAATATCTAAACTTAAAATATACGAAGGCTTTCGAGGAGAAATTTTCTATTATATCGAATAGTTTGTACAAAAGGACAATCAGGGTCTTACACAAATATGATACAAGAAAAGAAAATCCTAAGGCCTAGTCTACCCCCGGAGCTACATTCTCGGGAACCACATCTTCGGGAGCCGATTCTTCAGCGGCCTCATCCTCACCCCCTCCGCTCTCGGAACCACTAGCTGAATCCTCTTCATCAGAAAGTAAGGATGCGGCCCCAGCCTCAAAAACTTTGGCGTCTTCGATGTCAGCTGAGAGGTCCAAGCCACGAGCGTGCACTTCATCAAGAGCCTCTATCCGATATTGCCGCCTAGCATGGTCAACAGCACATGATAATCTAATTTCAGCAGTAGCGGAGACCTCCTGTACCCGAAGATTGGAAGCCTTGGCATCCGCTCGGTAAGAGGTCACAAGAGCCTCTGCCTCAGACTTAGCCTTTGAAAGCTCGGCGGCCAGCTTAGCCTCGAGCTCTTCAATCTTTCAGGATCGGGCCAAGCTTTCCTCCCTCACAACTTGGAGTTGCCTCTCGACTGAAGTCAGTTGGGCCCGAAGCGTATCCATATCCGAGGTAAGACGCTCCATATGTTTTCTTCATCCCAAAGTTTCAGCCTTCTTCATTTTGGCCTCCTCTCAAAGCTTCTCCACCAGCTCGCCCTTCTGCTGAATCTACAAAACGGAAGTATTAGTTTCCAAAATTGAATTAACACATGATGAGCCCTCAAGAAATTTTGTTACCCGTTCAATAAGTTCGGTCTGATCTCGATGAGCTCTTGTGATTTCAGCTCGAAAGGTCATGATCTCCTCTTCCTTTTGGACGTAGAGGAGTTTGAGTCCATCCCTATCCTCTAGGAGCTTCTTGAGCTTGGTCTCGCATCGGGATAACTCGGCCCTGGATTTCAAATATGCTTCCCGGTGAAGCATCATGGACTATACATAAAGAAAAGAGTTAGGCTTGAAGAAATATGGACTAAACGAAAGTGTAAATACGAAGAAATTGAACTTACTTGCTTCAAAAATAGCTGAGCCTTGTCGAATACGAACGATGCATATGGCTTGGGACCATCGTCGACTCCAGTGAAGCAGTCTCGGAATATGTCATTCCCTTAGTGGACCTGTCCCACGTTGGGAGTACCCATGGCCCGAGCATCTTGAAACTGCCCCTCGAAAAATGAAGGTCCAAGCGGTGGGTCACCAATATTAATTATCCCAAGTGAACCACTTGGGACATAGACTTCTCTCTGAAGGGCCTCGAAGATCTTCTCTTATTCCTCTCCTTGTTTGGCTTTGACACCTCCTCTTCCCCAGGCGGAGGTGGCCTCATGGCAACATTTTCACCGAGACCTACACATAAAGAGACCAAGTTAGTGAGAGTTCTTTTACGAGAAAAACCTCGATATACAAGCGAGAAGAACTCTATGTGGTTTTTAGCCTCCCATCAGCCTTTGGTCAAATCATGCCAGCAGCGTTCGGCATAAAAAGAAGTGGAGACCAGTTGTCGAACCCAGCCTTCAAGGTCCGGGATCGCACTAGGGAACCAAGGAGAAGCCGCATCATGAAAAGAGAACCTGAGTAAGGATAGGAATAAAGTAACTAAAGCAGTAAAGTACCAGTATCGAAGTTTCACTTACGTTTCATGTTCCATTCCTCAGGGAATGGCATTTTCTCGACCGAAATAAGATTGGAGGTTTTAATTCGGACAAATCATCCCATCCATCCTCGGTCTTTGTCTTCATCAATACTAGAGAATAGAGTCTTCGTAACCCGACGCTGCAGCTTTATCAACCCACCTCAATAAAGACGAGGGCTTTATAGCCTCATCAGATGGTCGACGGTGAAGTTCATTCCCTTGACCTTGCTCGAAAAGAACCTTCAGGTTGACGATGCGCCAGAATGATGGATAGATCTGGCTGAGGGTTACTCGATACTGGCGGCAGAATTCGAGTATGACTGGATCTACGGGACCCAGAGTGAAAGGATAGGTATATACACTCAATTACCCTTTCACGTAGGTTGTGATATCCTCCTCAGGAGAAGGAACCACCACTTCCTTATTTTCCCGATTGCAGTCCTTCTTCACCCTCTCGACATCGCTTTTGATATCGAGAAGATGTATCGGGACATAGGCTCACAACGACCTGGACTTAGGAGGATCTTTTGACTTTGAAGTCGGAAGTTAGTTCGATTGGCCCGGGATACAATCCTCGATACGAGGCTCCACCGGCATTTTGTCACCGGCTGACCGGGAGGAGGAAGATGAAGCCTTTTCCTTTTGCGGCACAGTTTTGGAGGTTTTTTCCATTTATATATTCGAAGGAAATAGAATAAAGGTGTAATATTGGTGGCTCAGGTAAAGACAACGGTGGCGTAACTGGCGACGATGAAAGAAAGATAAGTAGGATTGGAGAGTTGAGAGTTTTTAATCAAAGCAAAGTAAATTTTGAATCAACAAAGGAGGTGGTATTTATAGGCTTGTGGATACGGTTCGGTGGCACTAGTGGCCAACCAATGACTGACATGCATTGATGATTTGGGGAACCGAACCGACGAGACGTTTCGGTCACATCTCCTGCTTACGTCAAGAAGACGGCGTCATGATCGAGATGCAAGGGAATCGATGTTCAAGTCGTTTCTTATAATTTCATTCTAAGAAACACGGGGACTATCTGTATACGGCTAAAATCGAGGATGCCCAATTTTATGGGCCCGAAGATCTGTGTTGGTAGTAAACGCCCACGCAAGTATACGTGATCGTAGCAAGTAATATAATGTTAAATC
>ML366330.1:0-26573 GCA_005239505.1 Nicotiana paniculata | reverse complement strand
ACACATTGATGAACAAATGAAATGATAAATCAGGTCAAGAGAAACCTCATAATAAAGCTCTTACATTTTAGTACTTTGTGCAATTATTCTTTCGCAATGCTGAATGAATGCACCAAACGAAAACAAGGTTGCCAAAATCATTAGCTCCTTGCCAAGAAATGACCAGAACATCCAAAAAACAATTTCAACCTATGAAAGGTGTAAGAAATTGATCTACATTAATCACTCGATGACTCTTTGATGAGAATACTGTAGAATCCCGTGTCTAAACCCTTTTTTTTTTGGTAATTCAACTTTTCATTAATCACTAAATAGCATCTTTACAAAGCATAGAAAGCTACTCCCAACTTAGCTAGTTCATAGAAATACACATCAACCTTTCTACATACAAAGGATCGTATACTATCCAACTGTCACCTAGAAGATCAATTCTTGCTCTAAGAACTTCACATTTCCAGTAGCTCCGAAACTACACATACATGCTATCTCCCTTGCCAGAGTGTTAGAGTCTTTTTGTACATATTCAAAGATCCTTTGATTTCACTCCCTCCATAACATATGAATGCATTCAGTATAAGTTATTTTCAGAAGCTTTGCTGGAGCAGATTACCCCTTGATGTGTTGACATATATATTCTAAAAGTGTTCATCCCAAGCCTTGTACCCTGTCAATTAGCAAGTCATCCACAACCTTAGTCTGTTCCACAGGTGTTTAGAATATTGGCATTCAACAAATATATGATCCCTTGTCTCATTGTTAGATTGACATAAAACACATGTATGATCTACATTCAGTCCCCATTTACTCAGTCTGTCTACTGTCAGCAGTCTTCCATGACATTGGAGCCACATAGTAACTATGGCTTTTTGTCTTGCTGCATTCTGGTACATTAGTTTCCCCCAACTAATCTTAGGATGAGATGGTATCAGCTGTAGATATATTTGCTTTATAATGCTCTTCTGGACTTCCAGTGGTCTTTGCATCTGCTGTATGACTTCTCTTGCCTCCAAAATTTTTCTTACCATCCAACTTGCATTCTTTGGGATTGGCATGACTTCTGGACAGTGATCTTTAATGTAGAAAGCATAAATCCATTTAATCCAAAGTTTATCCTGCTTCTGTGATAGGTCCCAGTATGATTTAGCAATAGCAGCTTTGTTCCATATTACAATGTTACTTAGATTCAGTCCACCAACTATCTTAGGAAAACAGACTTTGTGCCAAGCAACAAGAGCCTTATTTGCAATTTCATTTCCCCCATACCACATATAGCATCTACAATGAGCATCAATCACTTTAATCACCTTGGATGGCAGAGCAAAGATTTGACCAATACGACTGGATTCCAAACAGTACTGTTTGAATCAATTTCTTCCTTCCAACATATGACAGTTTCTTTGCTGTCCAAGATGTTAGTTTAGCCACTATCTTATTGATGAGTGGTTACCACTGGATTAGAAACAGCATTTTTGTATCTAAAGGTATCCCAAGTACTTAAGAGGAAGTTTCCCTTTAGAATAGCCCAATAGTAGACAGATTTCTTCAATTTACCTCCACAGTATATTGCACTCTTAGCTAGATTAGCCTGTAGCCCAAAAGCAGTGGAAAACACCAAGAAACATTCCAGTAATCTCCTTATTGATTCAATGTCACCTTTTGCAAATACTAATAGATCATCTGCATAGCTCAGATGAGTGATGTGAAGCTTCTTGCATCTGGGGTGATATTTAAATTCTTTATCTTCCTTCAGTTCATTGAATAATATACTCAAATACTCCATAGAAATTGCAAATAGAAAAGGGGAGATTGGATCCCCTTGTCTCAAGCCTCTAGCAGCATTGAAAGGCTCCAAAGTCTCACCATTGAACAAAATAGTGTAATTGACAGTTTTTACACATGCTGTCACGACCCAAATCCCAATTTAGGTCGCGATGGCACCCAAATTCAATGTTAGGCAATCCAACCTTAATTTACTAATGATCCCTTTTTAATTTATAAACAATTCACCATTCTTAAGAGGTTTTTCTTTCAAAGCATAAATTCAAAGTAAATTAGTGACTTAGACAACCAAAAGTGAGCAATAAATATAGTAATCACCAGCATCATTACAACCCAAAATAATAGAATATCCACTACGTGGGCCTACCAGGAACTGGCATCACAGGTCTACGGGCATCTAATAGAAACAGGTATCCAAAAGAAAATACAAGTTTTCCCTACTGTCTGAAGAAAAGTAATACATACATAACAAAAGAAAAGAGGAACTCCAAGGTGCTTCCAGAGAGACACGTCAGGGAAAGAAGCTCACCGAGAAGTCCACGCCAAGTATACGTCAGGGACGAGCTCCCGATAAATGCCCAGATCCACCTGCCGCAGAGCCTGTACAATTAAGTACAGAAACGTAGCATGAGTACATAAACAGATATGTATCCAGTGAGTATCTCACCTAATCTCGAAGAAGTAGTGACGAGAAGTAGACGTGATACTTACTAGGGTCAACATTTCTAAATAACATAATTTAATAAGAACTAGGCAGGCATAACAGTCGTAGTAATCACAAAGACATAAAATATCAAGTATAGTTGTAATTACCTTTGCATGTCAAATTTCACTAGCATATAATGTACTAAATTCCCTTTCTCACACGAAACAGTTTATAAAATTTCAACAAACTTCCATTAAGTTATATAGCACATAATAGGCCGAGTGTATACGACCGAAGCATTGCAAAAATAAATGTGCACTGCCGAGGGTCGAACGGCTCGAACCGTAGATGCATCTATTGCTCCGCTCGCGAATCAAACATGCGACGCGGTTGACATAATGATAGGGCTATCCTGCTCATGAATCATACATGCGACGCGGATGCCGTATACATACACATAATTTTTCAGCATTTAGGGATTTTACAGAGATTGTACGTAAAAATAAGAAATTAAGCAATAAGATTTTTTTGAACATATCTTCCTAATACTTGCACACCAAATTCAAGGATATTATGCAACTCAAATACATTTAGGGACACACGTAAGGCACATAAAAGCATGCTTGTGAGCCCTAGAACTACCCAACATAACATAATAGTAGCTAAGCACGGACTCTCGTCACTTCGTGCGTGTGTAGCCCCCGCAAATAAGGACATGAAATTATTTATGATCGCCTATGGGGACAATTATTTATGATCACCTATGGGGACAATTACCTCTTATAAGGTTAGAAAGGAGACTCACCTCGTGTAGAATCCTACTTCTCGGGTCAAGAACGCGCCCGAACCTCCAAACTCGCCTCTCAAGGACTCCAAACTAGTCAAATGTTGAATACATGAAACAATCTATGCTCTAAAGTATGAAATTTATCTAATTAAGTAGTTATTTCAACCTACTTTGAAAAATCCCAAAAATACACCCCAGGCCCACATGCCCGGATTCTTGAAATTCTTGAAGGAAACACTTACCCATACCGTAAGGGTCATTAATATATGATTTTTGTATCATTTCATACCTAGTTTAGTGGGTAATCCTCCAAATTCCATAAAGCCCTGGGTTTTTACTCTAACCCTTGATTTTTCACTAATTAGGAGGTTAATCTACCCAGGATTTCATATATTAAACTAATATTAGAGTAGAAATCACGTACCTTTCAGTAGTTAGGTGGATTGGCCCTTTCCCAAGCTCCCTAAGTCGAATATGGTAGAAGAAAAATGGAGAAAATGAACATTTCCCGTGTTTAAAAGAACACACTGCCTTCAGTAGTTCCGCACCTGCGGCTCAAGGATCGCACCTGCGAGCAATAGCTCGCACCTTCGGAAAATAGGACAAGGGCCTAGGCTCGCACTTGCCGGCAGGAGTCCGCACCTGCGAGAACTGGGCAGCCACCCTGGGGGTCGCACCTGCGAGAACTGCGCAGCCACCCTGGGGGTCGCACCTACGACGCTGGAATAGAAGGAGCGGTATCGCACCTGCGACTGGGCAACCGCACCTGCGGTCACACCAGATCAGGTGTACCAGCAACTGCTTCAGCTGGTTTTTTGCCTTGTTTGGTGCCAGAGAGGCACCTGGGCCCACTCGAGCCCCCTTCCAAATATACCAACAAGTCCCAAATCATAATACAGACTCGCTCAAGCCTTCGGAACAACCGCAACAACGCTAAAACTCAAAATCACACCTCAAAACCCCTAGAACCAAACTTAGGAACTTTAAGTTTCTTGAATTCGCTAACAATGTGCCGAACTGACCTATACTACTCGAAATGATACCAAATTTTGCAGGCAAGTCATGAATGACATAACAGAACTATTCTCGGTCTCGGAATTCCATTCGGACCTCGATAACACAAAAAAAATGTTCCAAACCAAATTTCAAACATAAGAAAACTCAAATTCCGATATTGGGCGCCGAAATGCCCCCGGATCATCGAAAACCCATTCCGAACATACGCCGAAGTTCGAAATCATCATACGAAGCTACCAAAACTGTTGAAAATCGATTATGAGGTCGTTTAATCTAGATGTTGACCGAAGTTAAACATGGCCTTAAAGGACAACCTCAAGGAACCAAGTGTTCCTATACCAACCTAAATGCTTCGGAATCCCAAACCACCCGTCCCCGCAAGTCATAAATCACAATAAGCCACTATGGGAAGTTTCATTTAGGGGAACAGGGTCCGATAACACAAAACGACCGGTCGAGTCATTTCATTCTCCACCTCTTAAACAAACGTTCGTCCTCGAACGAGTCTAGAATAATAACTGAAGTGCTGAATAAATGTGGATATCTGCTTCGCATGTCCTCCTCAGACTCCCAGGTCGCCTCCTCAACTGGTTGGCTCCTCCACTGGACCTTTATGGTAGAGACACTCTTGGATCTCAACTGGCCATCCCGCCTGTCAATAATAGTAACTGGCTCCTCCTCGTAGCCCAACTTCTCATCCAACTGAATAGTGCTGAAATCAACCACGTGAGAGAAGTTGGCGTGGTACCTCCGGAGAATGGATACATGAAAGACCGAATGAACTCCTGATAAACTGGGAGGTGAAGAAAGCTCATAAGCAACCCCTCCAACTCGCCTCAATACTTCGAAAGGACCTATAAACCTCGGGCTCAGCTTGCCCTTCTTTCCTAACCTCATAATACCCTTCATCGGCGAGACTTTCAACAGAACCTTATCTCCCTCCATATATGATACATCATGCGCCTTCTGATCCGCATAACTCTTCTGTCTGGACTGTGTTGTGCGAAGCCTCTCTTGAATCAACTTCACTTTCTCCAAAGCATCTCTCACCATATCGGTGCCATATAACTTAGCCTCACCAGGCTCAAACCACCCGATAGGAGAACGACATCGCCGACCATACAATGCCTCGAATGGAGCCATCTCGATGCTGGACTGGTAACTATTATTGTAAACAAACTCGGCCAAAGGCAAGAACTGCTCCCACTGACCTCTGAAGTCAATCACACATGCCCTGAGCATGTCCTCCAATATCTGAACTGTGTGCTCCAACTGACCATCAGTCTGAGGGTGGAATGCTGTGCTGAGATCTATCTGGGTACCCATATCACTGTGCAACGCTCTCCAGAACTGCGAGGTGAACTGAGGACCTCGATCTGATATAATGGACACTGGTACACTGTGCAACAAAACTATCTCCCGAATGTGGATTTGGGCCAACCTCTCAGAAGTATAACTAATAGCCACTGGAATGAAATGTGCTGATTTGGTCAATCTATCCACAATGACCCAAGCCGCGTCAACCTTCCGCAAAGTCCAAGGCAACCGAACCACGAAGTCCATAGTGATGCGCTCCACTTCCACTCAGGAATGGGCATCTACTGAAATAGGCCTCCTAGCCTCTAGTGCTCACACTAAACCTGCTGGCAATTAAGACACCTAGCCACGTACTAAAAAATGTCCTTCTTCATCTGCCTCCACCAGTAATGCTGCTACAAATCATGATACATCTTTGTAGCACTAGGGTGAACAGAACACCGAGAACTGTGTGTCTCCTCTAGAATCCTCTCCCTCAGGCCATCAACATTAGGGACACATACCCGGCCCTGAAGTCTCAGAACACCATCCTCGCCAATAGTAACCTCCTTGGCACCACCCTGAACCATTGTCTCCCGAAACTCTGCCAAGCACATATCATCAAACTGCCGAGCCTTAATTTCACCCAATAACAAAGACTGAGCAACCACATATGCTAGAACTCGACGAGGCTCTGAAAGGTCTAATCTTACCAGACGATTAGCCAAGGACTGAATGTCCGAGGCTAGAGGTCTCTCCTCTGCTGAAATATAAGCCAAGCTACCCATACTCTCCGTCTTCCTGCTCAAAGCATCTGCTACCATATTCGCCTTGACCGGATGATAAAGAATGGTGATGTCATAATACTTTAGCAACTCAAGCCACATTCGCTGCCTCAAATTAAGATCCCTCTGTTTGAACAAGTGCTATAAGCTGCGGTGATTCGTATAAACCTCACAGGACACCCCATACAAATAGTGACTCCAAATCTTAAGCGCATGAACAATCGCCGCCAACTCCAAATCGTGCACAAGATAATTCTTCTCATGAACCTTCAGCTGGCGCGAAGCATAAGCAATAACTCTCCCTTCCTGCTTGAATACACACCCCAAGCCAACGCGTGAAGCGTCGCAATATACTGTATACATCCCAAAACCTGAAGGCAATACCAGGACTGGTGCTGAGGTAAATGTTGTCTTGAGATTTTAAAAGCTCGCCTCAAACTCGTCGGACCATCGGAACGGGGCATTCTTCTGAGTCAATCTAGTTAGTGGGGCTGCAATGGATGAAAATCCCTCCACAAATCGCCAGTAGTAGCCTGCTAGACCCAAGAAACTCCTTATCTTTGTAGCTGAAGTAGGACGTGGCCAACGCTGAACTGACCCAATCTTCTTAGGATCAACCTTGATACCCTTTCTGGATACCACATGTCCCAAGAATTCCACGGAATCCAACCAAAACTCACACTTGGAGAACTTAGAATATAACTTCTGTTCTCGCAAGAATGCCACCTTGCTCTGCTCCTCTATGATAGGATCCTCTTCCGGATCTGCTAGGTGTGTTACTGGAACAGCTCTGGGACGTCCTAGTACAATACCTCGGGCTGGTGCCCTCCTCCGGCCTCTACCACGGCCTCGGCTGGCAGGGGTAGCGACATCTCCTGGGTCTGGAACGTCAGTCGTGCGTGTGCTCACCATCTGTGAGAGAATAGAAGAATGAGATTTAGTAAGCCATCAATTGAACGATAGAACGTGAATAAAGAGAGGTTCTCTAACACCCTATAGCCTCCCGAAGATAAATACAGACGTATCCGTATCGATCCGAGCCTCTACTAGGTTTGCCCGTGAATTGGGAGACCTACGTGAACCTGGAGCTGTGATACCATGTTGTCATGACCCAAATACCAATTTAGGTCGCGATGGAGCCCAACTTCGATGTCAGGCAAGCCAACCTTAATTTAGTAGTGATCCCTTTTTAATTTATATACAATTCACCATTCTTAAGAGGTTTTTGTTTCAAAGCGTAAATTCGAAGTAAATTAGTGACTTAAACAACCAAAAGTGAGCAATAAATATAGTAATCACCACCATCATTACAACTCAAAAGAATAGAATATCCACTACGTGGGCGTGCTAGGAACTGGTGTCACAGGTCTACGGGCATCTAATAGAAACGGGTATCCAAAAGAAAATACAAGTTTTCCATACTGTCTGAAGAAAATTAATACAGACATAGCAAAAGAAAAGAGGAACTCCAAGGTGCTTCCAGAGAGACACGTCAGGGAAAGAAGCTCACCGAGAAGTCCATGCCAAGTATACGTCAGGGACGAGCCCCGATAAATTCCCAGGTGCACCTGCCTCAATGCCTGTACAATTAAGTACAAAAGCGTAGCATGAGTACATAAACAGATATGTACCAGTGAGTATCCGCCTAATCTCGACGAAGTAGTGACGAGAAGTAGACGTGATACTTACTAGGGTCAACATTTCTAAATAACATTATTTAATAAGAACTAGACAGTCATAACAATCATAGTAATCACGAAGACATAAAATATCAAGTATAGTTGTATTACCTTTGCATGTCAAATTTCACTAGCATATAATGTACTAAACCTTTTCACATGAAACAGTTTATACAATTTCAACAAACTTCCATTAAATTATATAGCACATAATAGGCCGAAAGCGTACGGCCGAAACATTGCGAAAATAAATGTGCAATGCCGAGGGTCAAACGGCTCGAACCATATATGCATCTATTACCCCGCTCACGAATCGAACATGCGATGAAATTGACATAATGATAGGGATATCCTGCTCACGAATCATACATGCGACGCGGGTGCCGTATACATACACATAATTTTTCAGCATTTAGGGATTTTACAGAGATTGTACGTAAAAACAACAAATTAAACAATATGATTTTTTTGAACATATCTTCCTAATACTTCCACACCAAATTCAAGGATATTATGCAACTCAAATACATTTAGGGACACACGTAAGGCACATAAAAGCATGCTTGTGAGCCTTAGAACTACCCAACATAACATAATAGTAGCTACGCACGGACTCTCGTCACTTCGTGCGTGTGTAGCCCCCACAAATAAGGACATGCAAATATTTATGATCACCTACGGGGAAAATTCCCTCTTATAAGGTTAGAAAGGAGACTCACCTCGTGTAGAATCCTACTTCCCGGGTCAAGAACGCGCCCGAACCTCCAAACTCGCCTCTCAAGGACTCATAACTAGTCAAATGTTGTATACATGAATCAATATATGTTCAAAAGTATGAAATTTACCTAATTAAGTAGTTATTTCAAGCTACTTTGAAATATCCCAAAAATACACCCCGGTCCAACTTGCTCGGATTCCGGAAATTCTTGAAAGAAACACTTACCCATACCCTAAGGGTCATTAATATATGAGTTTTGTATGATTTCGTAGCTAGTTTAGTGGGTAATGCCCCAAAGTCAATAAAGCCCTAGGTTTTAATCTAACCCTTGATTTTTCACTAATTAGGAGTTTAATCTACCTAGGATATCATGTGTTAAACTAATATTAGAGTAGAAATCACTTACCTTTCAGTAGCTAGGTGGATTGGACCTTTCCAAAGCTCCCTAAGTCGACAATGGTAGAAGAGAAATGGAGAAAATGAACATTTACCGTGTTTAAAAGAACACACTGCCTTCAGCTGTGACCGCACCTGCGAGCAATAGCTCGCACCTGCGGAAAATGGGACAAGGGTCTGGACTCGCACCTGCGGGCAGGAGTTCGCACCTGCGGCTCCGAAACTGCTGGGAAGACCCGCACATGCGAGAACCAGGCAGCCCAACTGGGGGTCGCACCTGCGAGGCTGGGACCACAGGAGCGGTCTCGCACCTGCGACTGGGCAACTACACCGTCGGTCACACGAGATCAGGTGAACCAGCAACTGCTGCAGCTAGTTTTTGGCCTTGTTTGGTGCCTGAGAGGCACCTAGGCCCACCCGAGCCCCCGTCCAAATATACAAATAAGTGCCAAATTATAATACCGACTCACTCGAGCCTACGGAACACCCGCAACAATCCTAAAACACAAAATCACACCTCAAAACCCCTAGAACAAAACTTAGGAACTTTAAGTTTCTTGAATTTGCTAACGATGCGTCGAACTGACCTATACTACTCGGAATGACACAAAATTTTGCAGGAAAGTATAAATGACCTAACAGAACTATTCCTCGTCTCGGAATTCTGTTTGGACCTTGATAACAAAAAAACATGTTCGAAACCAAATTTCAAACTTAAGGAAACTTAAATTTTGATATAGGGCACCGAAACGCCCCCGGGTCATCCCAAACCCATTCCGAACATACGCCCAAGTACAAAATAATCATACAAAGCTACTGGAACCGTCAAAACTCGATTCTGAGATCGTTTATTCCAGATGTTGACCGAAGTCAAACTTGGCCTTAATGGCCACCCTAAACACTTTCGAATCCCGAACCACCCGTCCCCGCAAGTGATAAATCACAGTAAGCCGCTATTGGAAGTTTCATTTAGGGGAACGGAGTCCAATAACACAAAACGACCGGCCAGGTCGTTACACATGCCATTATCCATTGAGTAAATTTTGTATGAAAATCCAGCTCCACCAAAACTTGTTCCAAATAAGCCCATTCCACTAAGTCATATGATTTTTGTAAATTTACTTTGATCATACACCTTGGGGATATATTTTTTCTTACTATGATTGCACCAGCTCATGAGCTAATATGATATTATCCATTTTTCTCCCAAGTATAAAACGTACTTGAGCCTCAGATATGATGGAACTCATAATTTTTTGAAGTCTCCTAGTCAATACTTTGGAAATTATCTTGTATAACATAGTAAAACAAGAAATTGTCCTGTAATCCTTCACTATGCTTGGGTTTGCTATTTTTGGCAGTAGAGTCAGGGTGGTATAGTTAATAGCTTTGTATAGGATACCTGTATTGAAGAACTGCTTTATTGCATCACATGTCTCCTCTTTGATGATTGGCCAGGGTTTTTTAAAGAATACTGCATTATATCCATTTATTCCAGGGGCCTTATGATCTTCAATTGAGCTAAGTGTATCATATATTTCTTTGTATGTGACTGTGGCACGCAATTCCACTTGTTGAAGATGAGTTAACCTAGGCATTCTTCATCACCACTGTGCTGACTACAGGGAGTTTAGTAGCAGCTGATCCCATCAAAGATCTATCAAAATCAATGAATTCATCTTTGATATCTTTGAGATCCTGCAGTTTCATTCCTGTCAAAGAAGTTATTTCTGTGATCTGCTTCTGTTGCTGCTTCTCTTTCATCACTACAGAGAAATATTTTGTATTGGAATCACCTTACTTGATCCATGTTGCTCTAGACTTCTGTTGTATTGACTTCTCTTCAATTAAAGACCATTTTTCCAATTGCTCCAGCCATAGTTTCTCTTGATCAGCCAATTCATTTATATTGCATCTGCATAGCTTGTTGGAAAACTTTCAGTCTTGCTCTTGAATTTGATATATTTCCAGCAATACCAGTAAACTCTTCAACATTCAGCTGCTTGAAATCATGTTTCATCTTCATTAGTTTCAGCCATATATTTATCATTCTTCCTCTTGTTTCATTTCCTGTCCATCCAGCTTTAACTATCTCCAAGATAGACCCGTGATCTACCCAAGTGTTGAAAAATCAAACGGAACATTAATATTTTTTTGAGGGTACCTGAATGGGATGAGGATGGGCGCACGCTCTGATACAAAGGGATCCCTAAACAGAGCTGTCAGATGACCATATTGTAGTATCCCCTCATCATTTGCAATTGCCCTATCTAGTCGGTTGTTTACTCTGTCTACTCCACGTTGTTTGTTAGATCATGTGTAGTACTCACCTCTCCATGGAGTCTTATTAAGCAATAAATTATTATAGAAGTTTTTGAAGTCTTGCAATTCTGTTATAGTGACTGGAGACCCCTGCCTATCTTGTGGATAAAGAAGGGCATTAAAATCTCCACATATAAGCCATGGGGAAATGCTTTTTGGATCCGAACCTTGTAAGTCCTTCCATAAATATTTCCTCAATTCTACTGTATTTAAGCCATATACTGCTGTAAATAAACACCTTATGCCATTTTGCTTTCCTATGATCTGATAATGAATTAATTGGGCTGTCTGTTTGAGCATGTACACATCATGTTCTCTTTGATTCCTCATCACCCATATTCTCCCATTTTTTGCATCTATGTAATTAGACAATCTATCCCACTGTGGAGCCACTTTACTAGCAATGTATTGTGCTTTATTTTCTTTCACTCTAGTTTCTAAGAAAGTAACTAACTTAATATGGTTTTCTTTGAGATATAGTTTCAAATCCTTTTGATTATAACTCTTATTCATTCCTCTAACATTCCAAATTAACCAAGTCATTTACTCAATTCAACTTCTCCTCCTATGTCAGGAGGTTTAGTATTTCCAATTCCCTGTTCCTCCATAAGTAAGTTCTAAAATCATTCCTCATTTAAATTCCCTCTTCAGACNTTAGTATTTCCAATTCCCTGTTCCTTCGTAGGTAAGTTCTAAAATCATTCCTCATTGAAATTCCCTCTTGAGAACTTGTAATTGTCCCTCCCTTTTGTTTTTTGAGATGGCTTTGTGGACTGTTTGTACCCTTAGCTCTGATCTGTGTCCACGCCTCCTCTGTTTGTACACCTTTCCCTTTATCTTTAGCATTTGCTTCCTGTGGTGGCTCTTGTTGTTGAGGTTCCAATTGTTGTTGTTTTGGTACCCATTTTGCAACTTGCTTAGGATTTCTCTTCTTCTGTCCTTGCTAGATCTGTCTCTCATAGTTCTTCTTGCTACAATCATGTCCAATTTTTAGGCATTCCGAACAATAGTCTGGTTTCCATTTAAATTAAATATCCTGTTGAAATTGTCTCCCAGATGGATCATTTATTGTTATTTCAGTAGGTAGTTTCTTAGTGATGTTAACCTCTATCAAAGTTCTTGCATATGATACCCTTTTTTGTTTTTTTTGTGCATTGATCAACATAAATAGGTATTGCCAAAGTGCTAGACATCCTACTTAATGAATTCAAACTCCAACAATTCATAGGAAGGTTTGAGAATTTAATCCATAACAGTATTTCTGTAAGAAATTCAGCACTGAAATCAAAATTAGGAGTCCACTGTTTGGTAATGACAGGTCTACTGTTCGCAGTATATGGACCCCCATAACGAATATCCTGCAAATCAGTCAAACTCTGGAATTTTACAATGTAATATCCTTCTTCATGAAGGAACAAATCAGGCTGTGCAACTGTATTCCAGATTTGAGATATATATATATATATATATATATATATATATATATCTGTGCATCTAATTATACCCTGGTGTTTCCCCTATTACATACACAATTAGAGCTCTCTTCCATTTTTCTGTCTTCTTCTTTATCTCTGTTTTTTCCAGATATACAACAAACTAAACCCTTTTCAAGCACACTATTTGCCAATTCAACAAAAAGTGCGAAGTTCATTCTTATAGTTTTCGAATGTAAAAGATAAACAACTAGATGAGATAAATATACTAAGAAAAATTTCAAGAAATGAGGAGTATTAATGAAGATAAACAAAGGAAAAACAAATAAAAGGATCACTATAGGAAAAGTTTTTTGATTGTTTTTTGATTTCTACGTCTTATGACGATCCTCTTCATTTTTTTTCTTGTATTTATTTTTACGAATCCTCCGCATTTCTTAAATTTTATCTAGTATCTTTATCTCATCCAATTTTTTATTTTTATTTTTGATAACCCTAAGTATAACTTGCACGATTTGCTGAATCGGCAAATGTAGTGCCTGAAAAGGGCAAAGGACTGGAAATTCTAAAGGATTCTCACCATAAGAGTCATCGAGTGATTGATATCCATCAATTTCTTGAGGACTTATACAGGCTGGAATTGTGTTTTGGTTGTTTTGTCCATTCCTTTGCAATGAGTTCAGGATTTTGAGAACCTTGTTTTCTTTAGGTGAAGCCATAAAACACTACAAAAAAGAAAAATAATCCACAAATAATAGAAATTAAGAGCCATGTTTGGAGATTTCTCTTGACATGATTTATCACTTCATTGATACACGAAGGTGCTGAATTTTATGAAGGAACGGACATGTAAAGAACATTTGTACCATATTATAAATCTAGAAAATAAAAGATTCTATATGTATTGTTGTATTCTATTTTTTTTCAAGAACTCAATTCATTCATGTTAATTAATGCATTAATGGAATACTTTATCAGACAAGCTAATTCCAAACTATCATATATGTCTATGTTGACGACTAAAATCCTATCCCAGAAATAGACGCACAGTGTGTGAGAGATATATATAGCGAGAAAATAAAAAGTTCAAGGAAGATTAAATAGGAAATGAAGTGTCCACTGCTATACACTAGTGAAGTAGCTAAAAAAAGACTCGCAAAAAAAATTTACTGAGCTAATCAGAAAAGCTTATATAAGAAAATTAAAAGACAACCAAGGGAAAATAAAGGATCAAGATGAAGAACTATAAGGGAAAAAAAGAAGATTATATAGCAGACGTAGAGGGGTATAATGGGCATCAAGTGTTAAAAGCACAGTTTAAGAGCTAAGGTCAAAAGTAAGAAGATAACTCCAAATTTAATGCATTTATTCTCAAGGCAGATTATGTTTGACTAATTAATCTTGTGATTATAAATAAAATTGGATGGGGTCACGAGAAAAGACCGTCCACCTTTTATTATTGAAGATTACATACTGAGAAGCAATATACATTTAAAAAGATATTATCTATTATAAAATGGGCAAAATAATAATTGAGTGGAAAGAATCTATGTTTAAATAAGAGATTGACTTGTTATAGAATATGCACTCAACAACTGTCACGATCTAAATTCTCCCTCCGTGAATTGTCGTGATGGCACCTAGTCTCTACGACTAGGTATGCCTAACACTTTGCAAAAATTAAATCAAAGTATGAACATTAACAACTAATAGTAACAATAATTTAAATAAGTAATTGAGATGCCGCTCGACATATACAATTATTAACTCTCAACATACACATAACACTACCAAGACCTGGAACAACGTAATTCACAAGATTTTATGAGTCCAAACTGTTCTATACATCACGGTATACGGCTAAAATTGGAGAGATCGATTTTGCGGTCACCACGATGCTCAGAAGGCTCGAAGGTTCAAGTTTTGGCATCAAGGGTTCCTATTGAAGGCCCTCGACCTCGAGGCAGTGCAAACCGAAGATCGACATAGAAGGCCAGAGACGTCCGAGGGCACGTTGTTAAAGCTGACAAAATATACAAAATAGTACATCCCGTACCGTGGTATTAAATGGTTGTACCACCCATATCTCTTTGCATTTATTACACATGTACTATGTTGGGATCCCCCCTCATATATAAAGGGGACCCTTGTCACTTTTTAACGCACATGATACTCTATATACAAGAACAAGAACATCCTCTTCCCTTTAACTACAAGTATTCTCTACAATTGCTCCTTTAATTTATTGCTTCTCATTTATTGTGTTCCTGAGTTATTCTTCATTTGTTACATGTTATTGATCATAAATAGGCCACTCTTAAGGCCTTCAACACTGTTATATTGTTGTCGTAGCCCATTGTCAAGATTCTAAAGCTCGACCTTGAGGCCCTCACCAACCACCCTCGAGACCGATCTCTCCGCTGCTCGGTTTGCATAACCTTGTTTCCTTTCGTTTTTATTTCGTTTCTTCGCTTCACATTTAGTATCTATTTCTTAGTCGACTGGTATTAAAATAGGTCACGTATTTTTATAACCACATAATCAAATATAATTATATTTACCATTTTCAAGGTAAATAGTTTGGCGCCCACCGTGGGGCTAAAAATAATAGTGATTGTTTAGTGCCGGTTTTCTAAAAACACAAGTTATTCTTCACACTTTTTCTTGTACAAGAATCTTCAATTTCAGGTTGGAAAATGTCTAACTTAGTAAATGCACACGAAAACAACGTCCCTGACGACCATGGAGAGAACGGTGCAGCTACTTCAGGTACCGGTGTACCACCACAAAACCCTGAAGGGGCACCAGCTCAAATCCCCATCGATGAAGGTTCGCGCAATGCTCAGCACGTCGATATAAGCTCTCATAAAGACGGAAGTATACACGAAGGAGACCAGCGCGAGGCACAAAGACCCCCTGCTCATAGGGAGAGATAAGTTATCCTTCACGTAATTTTGAGATGTAGCAAGCACAACAAGTGGCCATTGCTCAGCTGCAAAGCCAACAAAAAACTCCGAGCACGGCGCCACTAGAAACGGCTCCTCGAGGTGTACAGGCACCGGAGAGGTCGAGAAACAACGATTTAGCAGCCGACCCCACTATTATAAAGATGCTTGAGGGCCTCACTGAAAGGGTAGAATCAAGCGAAAAGAAAATATAGGCCAACAACAAAAAAATGGAGACTTATAACTCGATGGTCGATCAGATCCCAGGCGCACCGCGTATTCTTATGGGTGTATATTCAAAGAAGCTCGTGCAAAAGTCATTCCCATTGAGTGCCGCTCCAAAGCCCATCCCGAAGAAATTCAGAATGCCTGATCTCCCGAAATATAACGGGACCTCGGACCCCAACGAGCACATCACTGCCTACACTTGTGCTGTGAAAGGGAACGACCTAAGAGATGACGAGATCGAACCAGTTATGTTAAAGAAATTCGGAGAAAATCTATCCAAAGGGGCCATGATGTGGTACCATAACCTATCCCCGAACACGATAGATTCATTCGCCATGATGACAAACTCCTTCATAAAGGAACATGCTGGTGCCATCAAGGTAGCTACAAGGAAATATGATGTCTTCAAAATCAAACAAAGAGAGAACGTGATGTTGAAGGAGTTAGTGTTCCACTTCGAACTGGAACGAGTGGAACTACCACCGGTCTCCGACGACTGGGAGGTGCAAGCCTTTACTCAAGGATTGAATTAGCGGAGCTCAATAGCTTCGAAGCAGCTGAAGCAAAACTTAATCGAGTACCCCACCGTGGTTTGGGCAGATGTACATAACAGGTATCAATCAAAGATCAGGGTCGAGGACGACCAATTGGAAGCCTCATCGGGCTCGGTATATCCTAGTAGAGTCTTAGCAAAGCAATCAAGACTCCCAGAGAGAGATCCAAGACTGAACAAAGAAAGGTATAAACCATACGTAGAAAATCAGGGAAATATCTTAAGGCGCAACATACCTTGAAATGATTAAAGGATGGACCGAGGCCTAAATCCTGAGGGACTTGTAAACAAAGCGAGGTTTGACAGGTATGCAGGGTTGATAGAAGCGCCCCAGTTGTCTTAGTACAATTTCAACATTGATGTTTCCGATATAGTATAGGTCATAGGTAAAATCGAAGACACCAGGTGGCCAAGACCCGTGCTATCAGATCCTTATCAAAGGAACCCCAACCTGATATGCTAATTTCACAGTACGCATGACCATAGGACTGAGGATTGCAGACAGCTCCGAGAAGAGGTGGTCCGACTGATTAGCAAAGGGCACATTCGAGACTTTCTCCGTGACCGAGCCAAAAATCAGTTCCGGGAAAGAGAGGCAAACATGAAAAATTAAACAGAAGAGCCACATCACATTATCCACATGATTATCGGAAGAGTCGACATCCCCCAAGGACCCATTTTCAAAAGAACAAAAGTATCCATCACCAGAGAAAAGAAAATTCGGAGCCACATGCCCGAGGATACCCTTTCAATCAGCAAAGAGGACATCGAGACCTTGTCTCAATCTCATAATGATGCACTGGTAATTTCTTTTCTTTTAAGTAAAATTCAAATTAAACGCGTGCTCGTGGATCCAGGTAGCTCGGCCAACATAATTTGGTCGAGGGTGGTAGAGCAACTCGATTTGCTCGACCACATCGTGCACGCCTCTCGTGTCCTCAATGGATTCAACATGGCGAGCAAAAAAAACAAAAGGGGAAATCAGCCTTCCAATCTGTGTAACCAGTACAACTCAAAACACCAAGTTCCATGTCATCGAAGGTGACATGAGATATAACGCATTGCTCGGAAGGTCATGGATTCACAGTATATGGCCAGTGCCGTCAACCCTTCATCAAATAATGAAGTTCCCCATGAAGGATGGAATAAAAATGGTGTACGGAGAACAACATGCGGCAAAAGAAATCCTTTCAATACACGACGTGGCACCGATGCCGGCACCTTCTACATCGAGGGAGCCAAAAAGTACACAAGTAGCCGAGTAAGCAATCACAAACTGCATCCTCGATGAACGATTTAAGGATCGTACTATCTCCTTGGAACGTGTAACTGAAGCATATCGAGGCTTGAACACCACCACAGTTAATGTACAAACCTATCCCTCTTTCCTTCACATTTTACACTAACCCATGTGCAGGTTCTCAATTCGGAGAACCCTCCAGCTCGAAGGCCTTAGGTTTTAAAGCATGCATTGCGCTCGTTTTTCCTCACATCGGATTTTATCCCAAATGGGTTTTACCGACGAGGTTCTTAACGAGGAAACACCCATATGCTATCTGAGGAGAACTCACCAAGTATCCAAGGCTTCTCTCCGATCAACCTCGAATACTGAGGGGCATCCCCCCGGGAGATCACTAAAATATACCAAAGAGGGTCTCGACAGGAGAATGATGTACCAAACAAAATGGTCGAATGAACGGTGTCCACATAGAACAATCGAATCCTCAACGGTAAAAACATGTATACTCGTACCAAGTAATCGGAGAAGAATCTTCCATCATCAAAACACTTCACGTGTCAGAATAATCTATTATTTTTACGAGGAGCGGCCCCAGGGCTTAAAATTCACCGACCACTGGGGAACTGTCCTCGACAGTCATCCCATCAAGTCACCAAGAACCCGGATCCATAAGACCTTAGGGCCGATAACTTCAAGCACATAAGCCCTCCATGAGGTAATACAAACTCCAGCTCGGGGACTGCCCTCGAATGTCGGCTCATCAAGTTGTCTAACTCGAAGCTGTAAGACCTCAGGGCCGGCAACTTTGAACTCGTAAGCCCTCCACGAAGAAACACCAAAGAACATAATCCCTCAATGAGGCAATATCAAACTCTGGCTCAGGCGCTGTCCTCGACAGTCGACTCATAGCCATAAGACCTCAGGGCTGGTAACTTAAAACTCATAAGCCCTCAATGAGGCAATATCAAACTCTGGCTCAGGCGCTGTCCTCGACAGTCGACTCATAGCCATAAGACCTCAGGGCTGGTAACTTAAAACTCATAAGCCCTCAATGAGGCAACATCAAAGCTGTAAGATTTCAAGCAAGGAATGTACAAATTTATAAGACCTTAAAAAGGCATCATCCCGATTCCAAAGTCAAGGCTATATATTGAACTTATAAGACCCCTAAAAAGGCATATCCTCGATAGAGACGTTGAGGCTATAACACTCAGGGACTAAAAGGCTATGACCAAATACAAATGACCACCGTCATAAGGCTCTGTCCAAACCAAAAGTGACTCAGATGTGTCTGACTGTCGCCATAAAATCACAGGCCTCTACTTACTTCGAAAGAACTTCGAAAAGAACCGGTTAAAGGTCATACCGACCTAAAGTGTATGAGCTTAAGTCGCCAGCTACACGAAAGGTCGTACCGACCTAAAGCGTAAGAGCCCGAGTCGACAACTACTATAGATCGTACCGACCAAAAGCGCCTAAGGGCCAATTTAAAAACCTAAGGGCCGATGAGCTCGAGACAAATCCGACTCGGAGACTGATCCCGAAATGGTTAAGTAAAGCACTAAGGGCCAAATGCGTAAGAGCCTGAGTCGCGAGCTACACTAAAGGTCGTACCAACCTAAAGCATAAGAGCCCGAGTCACCAGCTATAGGTCGTACTAACCAAAAGTGCCCTACGGAAAATTTAAAAACCTAAGGGCCGATGAGTCGCCAGCCAAAGGTTGTACTGACCCTAATGCATAAGAGCCCACGGGCCAACCTAAAAATCCTCAGGGCCAATGTATAACCCCAAGTGTTTTTTCTCGAAGACCAATTCAACAGGGTGATTATCGACAAAGAAAATCAGAATAAACAAAGAATATTTAATATATATATATATGTACATTACAAGTATGCATCTACAACGCTCCCACAGGAGTTTTTACAAAGAACAAAGAAGGAAAACCTAATCTACTCTAAGGACCAACTCCCTCGGAAGCCTTCAAATACTAGCATCCGCATCGGAAA
Organism: Nicotiana paniculata; assembly: GCA_005239505.1. Lineage (NCBI taxonomy): Eukaryota > Viridiplantae > Streptophyta > Magnoliopsida > Solanales > Solanaceae > Nicotiana > Nicotiana paniculata. The sequence continues at coordinate 6,743 of ML366330.1, read as the reverse complement.
AAGGAAAAAACATGGCGTCGATCTCATCTGCCTTGGCCTGCTTTATCTCTTCCGAAAGATCAAAGCCCCTAGCATGAATCTCTTCAAGCATCTCCCTCGAAAACATCTTTCAGATAGACTCCCACCTTCTTATAGGCGTTCCCCCGAACTTCTTCAGCTTCAACCTTGGCGTCCACGACCTCGACCTTCAGATCTAAAAGATCAGTCTCGAGCTTGGCAATCTGCTTGTCTGAATCGAGCTATCTTCTCGGGCATTCCGAAGTTGTATCTCGAGGGCAACAGCCTTGGCCAAAGCATTCTTTTGGGCTGCAACATGTACGCCTATCTGCGCCTTCAACGCTTGGCACTATCCGCCAAAAGGACGGATGAATCTGTGTGAGGGTGACTCGGTACCTTTTACAGATTTCGAGCACGAGTCGGTCGAGGGGGCCTAATGTAAATGGGTATGTATACACGGTCAAGTATCCTTCTACATAAGTCGTAATGTTATCTTCTCGAGAGGGTATCTCCATCATCACATTTCCCCCCAGCCACAGTCTCTCCTCACGGCCTCAAGGTGGTTTTTTTCTATTGATCGGACGAACCTAAAAGCATGTTCTCGATATCCTGGGGTATCGAATGGTTTCTGTAATGCGAAGTCCTTCTTCGGAGCAAAGCAATACGAAGTAAACTCACCATACGCCGACGGTATACTACTGGCCAAGTTAGGAGCAGAGGTAGAATTTCCCTCTTCTTGTTGAACAAATTTGGTCACGAAATCCATAACTACTCAAGCAGGGATAAGTAGGAAGGGATGAAAGCAGTTTTCACAAAATGGTAAAGGGATGAGAAAGTTGAAAGGAAAGCTAAGTTTTGCAAAGATGCAAGAGTTAGAATGAAGAAGGAGCAAGAATATATATATATATATATATAGTGAAAAGTGGCCAACCAACTGCCTTGAAGGCCAATAAATTTCTGACAAAGTCGTCACAAACGTTTGGGGAAGTGTACAGGTGGGGCCACATCGATTAGTTCACAATCACGTCACATAAATTACACTTTCATACGGCATTTTTTGGATCAAATCTCACATGCCAACCTAGCCTCGAGAAGGTGTCCGGTCTTAGAAGGATCTACTATTGTAAGTGTGAGTTTCGAGAAGCTAAGAATCGAGGCATGAAAGTCGATCGGCATGTAAATATTATGAGACAAAGTTTGTGCAATATATGACAAGAAGTATTCTATTTCAAGAAATATATTTACAGAGGTGTTTTTTACGAAAAATTCCCCCAAAGTGTCCTATATGCAGAAAGAGAAGAAATCAAATAAATAGGAGAGTCTACTCTTCGCATTCGCTGCTATCCGAGCCGCTGTCAGAGCTTTCATCCGACATAGTCGTCATTTCCATGTATTCCTCCAAGGCTCTATCTTCTTCGATCTCGGCAGAAGGATCGATGCCCTTAGCGCTCACTTCCTCGAGGGATTGTCTCCTAGATTGAATATGGGCATAAGCAACTGCCCTAGCCAACTTTAGCTCGGCCTTCTCAGATATCTCCCTGGCCTGATCATTCGCAGCAGTAGAGTCTCTCTTGTATGAGGAGACATATTCAGCGGCCTCAAATTTGGCAGCAGATAGTGCAACAACCTCCTCCTGGGCACCTTAGAAAAGGTCTTGAATCGAGGATAGCTTCCCCCGAAGCGCCTCCCTCTCCGAAGCCGAGACATCATTCAGCCGAGAAAGCTCTAGGATTTCGGCACCCTTGGCCACAACCTTCTCTCGAAGCCGCTCCACTAGGGCGTCCTTCTACTTTATCTGAAAAGCAGAAAATAAGTCGGTCAGCACAAGACATTGAAACTTAGATAAAAGTATGGGTACCAGCATACCTGCTCGGTGAGGTCGCCCTCTCCCAAAGTGCTCTCTTCAAGTTTTCCCGGAGGTTGGTCAGTTCCCCCTCCTTTCGAGCACATAGAGCCTCCAGCTCGACAGACTCCGACATGAGCTTCTCAAGCTCCTCTCCACGATGAGTCAACTCATCTTGCATATTGGAGAAGGCTTGTTCATACAACTTCTTGACATGCAACACAGAAAAGGGGAAATCAGAAAACATGAATAGAAGATCTAAAAATAGCATGTTACTTCTCCAAAGTCACCTGCTTTTGGAGACTCTCGGCTTCCTCGAGAGAAAATGGGGCATCAACATTGCTCTCCTCGTCAACCCCCACAAAATAGTCTCCGAACGCATCATCCTCTCCACAAGAGGTCTCTAGACCAGGAACACCCCTAACTTGACATCCCGTATCTCCCTTGGAGAAAATGACGGTCCTAAGTGAAATCCTCCGGCGGTATCAGCCTCTATCGCGTTTTCTTCTCAATCCCGAAAAGCTCCAGTAGCAAGTCCTCCGAGCTCCTCACCACAGATTGTGCCATGTCCGATGAGCGTCTCGAAGACTGCGCCCAAACCCTCCTCGAGGGTCTCCTCTACACACGACGGGTCCACCCGAGCCGCCGCTAGCTCAACAGACGAGCGCCCAACACTTCTCGAAGCATCAGCACTTCGTTTCCCTCTTTGTACCAAAGGGAAGTTGTCGTCTATTTATTCATCGGCCCGCAGGCTCTTAGTGGCAGTCGAGGACAAGACCGTGGCATCAGTTTTAGGCTTCTGAGCCTTTGTCCTTTTTGATTTTGAAGACTCCACCGCGGCCTCCTTCTTCCTTTTCTTATCTTTGGCGGCTTTCAGAGCCCCTTCCTCACCAGGTGGAGGCGGTCTCATCAACACGCCGTCATCGAGGCCTGCAAAAATGTGTTATATTAGAAAATATGATGATCAAAAGTTCTTGTAGAGAAGGAAAAAACAAATGGCAGCTGTATCATACCATGGTTCTTTGCCTTCCAACTTGTCTTATCCAGCTCACGCCACACGCGTTTCCTATATAAGAAGGCGGAGTCCAAAAGCCTGATCCACCCCGGAAGGTCCTGGACTGCGCCGGAAAACCAGACGGTGGTTGCACAGTTAAAAGAGAGAATATTCAGACCCGTTAGAAAGAGAAAAGAGGTTGTAAAGCATAATTAACATGAGGGCACTTACGTTTCATGTTCCACTCCTCCGGGAACAGTAGTCTATCGGTGGGGATGACGTACAAAGTTCTAAATCTGACGAATCGGCTCACCCATCCCCGATCCTTTGCCTCATCAATGCAGGTGAGGAACACCTTGGTGGATCGGCGGTGAAGTTTAATCATGCCCCCGCAGAAGAGTCGAGGGCTGTACACTCTAATCAAATGGTTGAGGGTAAAATTCATTCCCTCGACCATATTGGCAATATGCTGGAACATGTATACGATCCTCCAAAAAGAAGGATACATCTGACCAAGTGTCACTTGGTATTGATGGAAAAAATCAAGAATAACCGGGTCAATCGGTGGAGAAGAAAAATCGACGGGACCTAAGGTTAAGGGACAGTATATACACTAAGGAAGCCAACCTTTTGTGTAACTATGCTCTCATCAGCCTTAGGAATATCTACTCGAGCCGCCTCCCCCCAGCGGTAGTCGAGTTTAACCCTCTCTACATCCGATACTACACCTATGTATCGGGACATGGGCTCACATTGGCCCGGGGTAGAAGGTGGTTTTTCTATTGAGAAGTCAGAAATGGTGTCAAAAGGGCATGGGGTGCATTGTTCGATGGTAGGAGTTTTTCTCTTGGACGGACCTGACGAAGAGGCGGCTCCCTCTTTTTGTGGGACTGTTTTTGAAGTTTTGGCCATGATAATAATCGAGTTTTGAACGAGAAGACGAGAACATGTACGTAGGCAGAAGATAGAAATGGAAAACACTTAGATAAATTTGAATGTTTGGAGAAGATAAAGAAGATGCAAAACAATGAAAAGCCAAGAGGTTATAGTATTTACAGAGGCCCTTTGGGCATGCATGAAGCGGAATGGTAAAAATTGTGACGGTTCATGGGCCTCTCGAGAATTGTGTTTCACAGCGACCTCTGTGTAGCTTTTTATGTCGCATCATTTAATGCTCCGAAGGGAATGACATCATAATAGGAGCGTCGAAAAGACAAAAGTCAAGACCGTTTATTATCTCTTCATTCTAAGAAACGCGGGGACTATCGGTTGTTGTGCCCCCCTTTTTTCTCTCCTTTCGGATTAGTCAGGGTTTTTGACATTATTGGGACAACTCATTTCCTTTCAGGAAAAGGGATGTGAGGAATTTTAAGAGTCGCCACCTAACGAATTAAGGTGCGTTAGGGCACCTATTACGGGTAATTTATAACACTAATTGTATAACCAGAGATTGGGTAAGGGCTTGAAGTTACTACAAGGGGAAGGTGTTAGGCACCCCTCGAACTCCACAAATTTGGGTCCCGGCCAAACTTAGTTTTTGAATTAATCAGGTGAAAATAAGTAGTCTAAGCACACATAGGTAAACTATTAAGGGTTTTAACAAATTAGTAGTCTAAGCACATATATGTAAACAAGTAAAGGTTTTAACAGATTAGCAGTCCAAGCATACATATGTAATGGGTGAAAGGGGTCCTAAGTTATTTATCCTATAGGATCATATCCATGCAATGCCCGGTAATCACTCCTCAATGAGGGGCTACACGTTGCATTAGCGCACATGTCATCATATCATTTTCTACCCATTATCCCACCCCTTAGCGGTTATATAAGCGAGTTGGTTAACAAACTCTAAGTGTGCTGCTACCCGTCCCTTCCTTGTGGTCCCGGAGGAGTTTAGGACCTCTAAATTTGGGTAGTTCTAGACAATCCTAAGGTGTTTTAAAAGGGAAAAAATTTAGGAGACAAACAAATAACATGCAGGACTTTTCAAATAAAGGGAAAGACGTAAGAAGGCTCATGTTTACCTCCACATGTATATAGCAAATAAGCAACACGTCTCATACACAAAGTTTAGATAAATTTCTGAGAAAGAGTCCTAGGACAGGATGTCTAGGTGAGCATTAATATACAAATTATGCAAAAGTGTTTTACAAATTCAATGGCAGGGTCTTAATCAGTTTGCCTACTGATTTTAAAATCCTGTAAAACATAGCAGTAAACAATAAAAAATACAGTTTCAAATTTTATGCAAGGAGATTAATTATCTAAGGCTTGCCTAGGCGTGGGACTATACACACTCACGGTTACAGGAGCTATTTAAACAATTTGAGATTATTTCAAGATATGGGCATGCTGACCTAGGTGATAGATATTGTAATAAGTGATTTATACTAATTTGTATTTAGAGACAATGATACCTACGCGTGAGGCTGTATTAAAACCTTTTCATGGACAATTATTTATCTAGTCGAAATAGACATAATTCAAAACAGATGCAGACAGAGTCATACGAGCAAGATATCTAATGGACATAGAGAATGACTACTTTTTATTAAGGCAGGATTATTAACCTAGTAGCCGGATCTCTAAGTGAAAGTACTTATGCAGAATTAAAGCATGGAATAGTGATATGTAGTACACTAAAGCAATAAACGTGAATACCCTAAGATTAGGACATCTAATGCACATGCTTAACATGGTTTGAATTCAAATACGTAAACTCTAGAACATGATTTCTAATGCAGATTTACAGAATGTAAAGCCTATAGACATGTTTACCCACAATATCATACAACTACCCTCCATTTTCATTAGTCACCTCAATATTTGTTTACAAATAATTATTACAGAAAAATGATTGAATAAATTACATAAACAAACCATAAATTAAGCTATAGGGAGCCTGAAACAGGCCCAAGGCAAACCTGGGAATGCCACGCCTTCGATAGTCTCAAATGCCAAGGATTTCGTTGCCAAGTTTGTGTCCAGGTGTGTCAGAGTTCCCTAATGACCTCAAGGATCCGGGGCAGTGCTCACACCTAGACTTTTCATAACAGGGATTGAGTAAGTACAGTGTGGAAGGGCCAACCCCAGTGTGCCAGAGTTCAAAGGAATCTCAGGGGATTCCAACGCAGTACACACACTGGAGGGGCAGAACCTAATGATCTAAGAGTAAAGTGAGAGTGCTTGACATAGTTTTGAAAATATTTTTACAAGAAAACAATATTGAAATGACTCTATAAGAAAGAGGTTTTCTAAAAAATGTAGAACTGATTTAGTAGTAAAAGTAGTTTCAAAACAATGTGAACACTCATAGAAAATCAGCAAACAACCTAATTGGCTACAGAACAAACAGGTCAAACAACACTTAACAACGAATTTCACACAGGGGTTATAGGAATTGGGGACACATAGAATACACATCAGTGTATAGAAGCAGCACATAAACAACAGAATGCACAGAAGCTTTCAAGAATTTTATAGGATTAAGAAGTTAGTCATAGAGTTGGTGGTAGAGACATAGAGCAAAGATCACAGAATAACCATGTGGAAAACATACTGGACCAGTTAAGCATAGAGCCAGAGTTACTTTAGGATACTATCACCTTAGCAAAGCAGATTAAGCCAGAACCTAAGTAAATATATTAGGAAAACAATCATAAACATTCATAATCAAACATGTTGACATACTTAACAAGTAGATTGAAACATGCTGGATAAAACAGTAGGAAGAATTAGACATACTAATCACAGGTTTAATAAAACCAAATTCAGATATGCTAGGTGAAACAAATAATTAATCAATGTAATTTAGACATACAAGACTGGAAATCAATGAACTAAAGGAACAATAGAACACATAGAGTTTGGACTTTGAAATTGAATCAGGACATACCAGTTAAGGAGAGA